>JAJOOH010014669.1:0-27387 GCA_029582605.1 Solanum gracilifrons | reverse complement strand
TATATAATTTATCAATATAACGTGTTAGGATATTCTTTAGCTATCAACCCAAATTTGGCGCTCTTGGATTAGCTTTTTTACTCTAATTTATCCATGATGCAACAGACCTATTTTGCACCACAATAAGGGATTGATGCGGTGGAGCTAATATCTTTACAAATATTTTTCTTTGATGTGAGAATTTATTTCATATTTTGTATTATATATATCGGGACATTGGTTAACTTATTTTATCCACACATATTTGTTAAGTAATGTCAGCAATTCAGCATCCTGCCTATGACAAGGCCCGTGAGGGGCTGGGTGGCCTGGGTCGGGTCATTATCAAACATGGTACTTACTTGGTGGACTTAGTTAAGGAATAAAGTTGTGTCTTTGCTATCAGCTATAACTTTTGGCATGATGATAAGCAGTTGATTCTAACAAGTGGTATCAAAGTCAAGGTCATGGGCAGGTGTTGGGAGGGGGATTGTTGAGTAATGTCAACATCCTACATATGTCAAGGCCCATGAAGGGCTGGGTGGATCAGGTCGGAGTCAGGATCGAACATGTCGCTTGCTTGGTGGACTTAGTTAAGAAATAAAGTTACGTCTTTGCTATAACTTTTGGCATAATGGTAAGATCTTTGGGATCTACCCAAAAAGGCAGATTTTTTTAGGGAAAAAGGATAAATATATCCCCGAATTATCGTAAATGGTATGCAGATATCCCCTGTCATACATTTGGGACATTGGTGCCCCTGCCGTCCAAAAACTAGACCATATATGCCCTTCACTCTAACGGAAGACTAAATAGGGACACGTGGCACAATCTTATCCGTCGATTCGATATTTAATAAATGTCAGGTCGGTGGATAAGATTATGACACGTGTATGTCCATTAGTATAAAGGGTATATATGCTCTAGTTTTTGGACGACAGGGGTACCAATGTCCCAAAAGTATAACAGAGGGTATATGCATACCATTTACCATAATTCAAGGATATGCGAGACTTTTTTCTTACTCACAACAAACTAGACTCAAGGAGTAAAATCTGAATTCACTTTTTTTTGTCAGACAAAAATTAGTCCCACACAATTATTTTCAGTTGTATGAAACACCTAATAAGATCTCTCAAATAGACACATATTTTTCTAAAAGATATTTAGTTACTCAAAGATTATTCACTTCTAACTTTGTCCATTAAAAATGATAGGAACTTGAAAGCTACACATATGACCAAAAGTTTAGTGCCATTTGCAATTTGTTAGCAAACAACAGGGTTCAGTCACTTTCTTTCCATGCAAAGTCAATCTTCTGCTAGATATTAATTAATTATTACAAGTAGTTTCTGGTTACATGTCACTTGAATAGTTTTTCACATCTTAGTCTAAATAATAAAAGAAAGTGCACAGATACTATTAAGCCAGAATAAGAAAACAAATACCATCATCTTACAAGAGTTCTACAGCAAGAACATCTTTCTAGCTCTGTACATTTTTTGACAATTTAATTTCAAGACTATAGTTCTTCATATCATTGTACATATACAGATCAGAACATGTACAAATAATCCTAAGTTGGATGAAATTGCCCAGAAAGAAGCTATAAATGTTCTGTATAATCTTTGAACTAACTGGTGTCGGCTGAAAAAAAATCATCTATCAGCAAGGCTTGAATCCCTTTCTTTAACTTGACTTGGTTATAAGATCATCAGTATTTAGGTGTTAACCCAGTAGAGGTTCTTCCAGTGGCACCAATATGGGTGTCTGGAGGTTCATACTGCAGGTGACTATTACACCAAGGAGTGCACAAACTGCTGGAACGAGACCTAGTGCATACCGATTGAGGGAGAAGAAATGGTAACTCGGACTGCAGTTGTGCAGTTCCGGAGTGGATCCTGCATAAAAACATGACAATTGCCAAAGTAAATAAAGATTTGTCCGATGAAAGGAAACTACAAATAATCTAATTAAGAAAAGGGAAATGAATTTTGTACCTTACTACAGATTTTTAACAGAAATTTTCTGGTAACAAGTCTATCGTAAAGTAAAAAGATCTCTGATAGAAGTTTATACGAAAATAAGAGGGAGAAGCAAAAAATTATTGGCAGATAAAAAGGAGTTAAGGAAATTTAGGTGGAGCTATTTCACTAGTTTTCCCCAGACATGCTCAACAATGGATGCTGAAAAATTAGAATGAATTTGCATTGAAGCTGTGCATTGACTGAGATAACAGAGAGATTTGGAACCAAATACTTACTCTGATACGACTCGAGAATGAACAAAGCCACCCCACAAATCATTTTATCCATAAAGCTTAATGATCCATACACAAAGGCACAGCCATTGAGATCTCGGCCAACCAAGACACTTTGCATGCCCACTCCAGTTACCTGTTAAATCACATCGGAAAGAGGTGCACATGAAGATTGTAATTGTAGAATTTATGATCACAATGCATGTTTTACAATGAAACTGAGTATCATAAATCACACTCCTTCACTATTTCCCCCATTCCATGACACAATAAAGAGCCTGGCTTCCTCATGGAATAATAGAAACTATATACATGTTTGCAAGGCATGTAGCTGACCCAAATTCCACAGTTCAGAATATTATTGCCCACTCTCCAGTTAAACAAGTTCGTTGTTAGTTAGGAGCTTCATAGAACTCAAATAAGTGACAAAAATTAAGCAAAAAAACACAATAATAGAGTTCCTTGTTAAAAGAATATCATTAAGAAACAAATGGAAAACTGCCTTTCTAAGGAGATAATTATATCCACATATAAAAGGTGACAATTAGGTTAACCACATAGAGAGTCAATCAATGTTTGAAAGAGTATTTGGTCCATATAAATTTATCACAAGTGAATTTTGCACGTAACGAGAGCCTGAGATGTTTCAAAATGGCTTTGTATCATGCTTAAATAGAAAGTATTGACCATCTAGTAGTTGATAAAGGCATTGTATGGAGCACCTCTCTAGCCTATGTCAGCAGAAATAACCAAAACTATATGGACCAATAAACCAAAGCTTAAACTTTTCACTCAGTTAAATAATTGATGCCTTATGGTTGACCACCCGCCCATCTGTGTTCTTTAGAAGTTTAATGCGAAAAGTAGATATGCTGTAACAGGATAAATTGCTAAGATAAAGTTTCAAGACCTGATATCAAACTAAGTTCATAGAACATTAACCTTACCATTATCAAGGCATTTGCTATGCCAATGAATATCGACAAGATATACATATATGCGTTCATGTTTCTTGGAAGCAGGAGTATTCCTATGCCACAAAGTACCCAAAGGAGACCTCCTGCAGTATAAAAGCCCTTCAATCGCTGGCTTGTCCACTTAATCTCCTGCATATAATACAACTATCAGAGCAACAGAACAGGCAAAAAAAAAAAAAAAAAGAGGCTCTGGAAAATTCAGAGATAGAACTGATGAAAAAGTTCTGCTTTGTATGGACCTGTAGCAGGATGGATACAACGAAGCTGCAGACAAAGATGATTGCAGGGACCTATCAACATCAATTACAGAAGGAAAAAGTGTTAGTATTGTACTTCTTCCCTAGCCTCTCTTCACATAAAATGTCTTTATTTTAAATGGAAACAATGCTCAGAAAGATACCAAAGCTTTTGACGATAGACTCATCTGCAGGTCATTGATCACATAGAAAGCAAGAAATGCCTGCAATGCAAACAATTACAAGAACTTTATTGGTTATGAAACCAAGTGAATGCTTAGGAAAAATGATTCAAATGAAATCCATGTCATCATTGTAATATCTATTGAAAAGAGCTAAATTCAAAAGAAACAATGCTCACCTGGGAGACATTAGTCACAAGTCTGGTAAGCACGTAAACAAGAGCAACTTGGTGATATAAAATTTTCTTAAACCAATACATCCAAGAAATTCTAACATAACCTTTAACATGAGCTTCTAATTTCAACCTGCCCAAGAAAGGCAAATATTAGAGTGAACATCTAAGCAGAAAATTATCAAAACCTACCCCCTTAAACTGACGACTCAAGGTACTTGAAAGCAATCTCCCATTTCGAAGTTAGCATAGTTCTCATTTTTTTTCTTCTGTATCCCAATTTATTCTTCAGGATGGAATTTTATTTTTCATCGGAGTTTTTACACAAATGAAGCTATATTGTTATGCAGAAAGAAAAGCTGAACAACTTTGATGAATGCCTAAGCTGGTTAAAGGTTAGATCCATCAAAACTCTCAAACAAAGTGATTTTATCCCCAATTCATCCAAGCAGTCAAAAAAATTGCAAACAATTGCATTTTCATGAAAATTCAGTCCAAGCAACTAATGCAGTCAATGCATTCACTCAAAAATAGAGAAATAAGACATGTGCATACCTTGGCTCTCTGGTTCCGATAGCAAACACAACAACGAAGCAGCTTCCAATGAAAATTGATATATATGCAATCCAACGATACTGATCATTCAAAGAGTAATGAGAACACAGCCAAAAGAAAGTATTAGAATAAATAGAGTAACAACTGAAAAGTCACACACCTGATTTTCAACAGCAGCAGGTGTCCCTGCTCCGACGATATTGAACACAACAAAAGCAACTGCGTATAAGCTAAGGTTTGCAACCTTCAAATTCATCACGTTCAAACAAATGTAGAACGAACCAAAAGTTAATGACTGCTCACATGTATAAGGAAAATTTGCATGAAGTCATGGAGGAGATCACCAACCATTGTAAAAGCATTGCGGCAACTAGCTAAAACTACTCTGCTTGTCGAGTTCAGTGTAATGCAGTTCACCATTGACCTACAGGAAGCATACATCTTGTTAAGAAATTACAAAGAACTATCAGCTAATCTTCGGGTTGTGCTTGGTAAAATTTCATAGGGGGGTCATGTTCTAGAAGATTAAAGCTGTCCTTCTCAAGTTATTACAATTTAGTTAATTACTAGTGATCTACAAATTTGAGGTAAAGTTTAGCATGTTAGCAGAGCAATTACTTGTCTGAAGGAGGTAACTTCATGATAATTATCAGGATCCTACATAGCTTCAGTGCGCAAAAGCGATGGTCACTCTAGCTAGTTCAGTTGGAAGAATATGTGCGGTCTTACAGACATTTGAGTGAGTGGCGGTGGAGGAGGATCAAAGGAGATAGATATGGAATACAAGTTTGGTATTAAAGAATGAACAGATGTAGTTCTTACGGCACCGCTATTTGAGAGGAAACCATAAATAGACAGACAGACATTTTCCCGAGTTCACAAAACAGGGGATAAGCACTGGTGTTGTGATAGAAGTCCAGAAGCAAGCTATATTCACCAGCTCTATACAGGTTACTATCCATAGCAATCAGGAAGCTATGTAATGAAAGCAGGGAATAGAGTATCACAGTCCAAGTCCATGGTACACATTATCAACTTTGGCCCAACTGGCCTCACAACTGTCTCTTGGATAATTCACATCGAGTTCAAAAGTACACTTACCATGTGAACACATCCTCTGTATTATAAAGTACTTTACTTTTCTCTCCCTTTCCGATGTGATATTTGCCTAAGATGTTTTCTTTTTGTGGGTTGGATTTGCCTAAGATGTGAATACACCACCTCTTTGGAAGCTTGGTAGCATAGAAGCCTGTTAGTCACTCCGTCGTGACAGTCAGATACAACCCCCGTACGAACTTAGCTTCCTTGTCTTAGGTTTGTCTACCATCCTATCATAGGAGTCCAGTTCTAATACTATATTTTTCAGGCCAAGCCATTAGTTTACTGCAGCAACAGGAGAGTATTTCTTTTTGATGAACATGGAGAAAGAGAACTATTTTTGCGGTGGAAAGTACATGGATTGCCATTCGCATTCTTATTGCTTATAACTTGAGGAGGAGAAGGAGGACATCAATTAGCTGGTGTTTTTTTCTATAAAGGATTGATGGATCTAGATCTTTTACTTAGTCACAGAAAACTGCCCTCCAAATAGTAGACTAATATATTAAGCCTGCCATAAGAAGGTTTTCAGGAATAAATGGGCAAACCTGGCAGTCTTATAATATTTAGAACAAGAAGATAAGAGCAAACATTACATGTGTGATACTTGAGTAGCAGCCCATCCCACATTGAAGATTGCAGCGAACACACTGTAACCAATAGTTTGCAGCATGGCCGAATCAGAACCGATAAGTTTGCAAGGCAAGCAACCGCCAAACACCGAAGAAAATGAGACAGCAACCAGGAGAGATCCTGCAATATGCCATACTTTAAAATGCCCGAATCTGTCTATCTATCAGGTAGAACAACAAATATTAGTTAGAAGGTTCAATAATAAAAAAAATAAAGGTATGCACTACTATCTGGGGATAGAGGCGTAGTTGTTATTACTCCTGAAAAGACTATGTGCTGTTCTCATGTCAAAAATTACTTATTGCATTTAACCAACCAATATATTATTAAGAAAATGACTGCATAAATAAGGAATACTCACACAAGAAATACTACACATTTTATAACAGACAAGCATATGTTTAGATGAGAAATGGTGAAAATGGTAGAGCATGTTTTCATCTAGCAACGACTTCATGATCTCTTTTAGGAAATGACATTAAAATATCTTAACATGTTTTTCTTAAGTCATCTCATCCATTTTCCAGGAAAATACAAAAGATGCTTTAAACTCAGTAGGTGATATAAGGACAAAGTTTAGGTAGTAGTTATGTTCTTGAGAGATACCAGTTCCCCAGCAAATATAGTAGTCAATCCATCTGCAACTTGACCTGAGAGCATTACAACTGCAGCATCACTGAGAAACAGACATGGTATACATGAATACACAATCAATTACTTCACAAACTACGGTATCCTATATAGTATATACCCTTTTCTTTTGAGTTTATTTAGACATTTGTGGGGGGGGCGGGGTAATGAAACGCTAGGGACACAGGAGTGTAGAAGTCACATGCTTGACAAATTGGGGAGAGTGCAGTAGTGGCCAACATGAATGGGGTGAATTAAGGATAAAATTCCACTATTAGAACTGAGAGCCCGGTAGCGAGCCCTTTAAATGCCATTATACAATGTTAGTTAGATGCGGCATGCTAACAGCAGCATAATAGGGCAGTGCTCAGTTCAATTTTCATATGCCCATCCTGAGTGTTGTATCCCCAGTATAGCTGGCTGCAGATATACCCTATGATTGTATACAAAAATAAAACCAGTCTTTCTATTTAACTAATTAGAAGCTAAGCTCCTAGTAGACTCCATTGAACTCATAACATTCACACAACACACTCTAAAGTACATAAAGTTGTGGTAAGCATTAACTCAAGAATTGTGAAAAAGGTGGCTATATGTTAGATTGCTATCAGCAGACGAGCTACATCACAATACAGTAAAAGAGGTACATGATAATTTTAAGATGCAGGAGCCAGGAAGGGGTTTTATTCTTTTTTGTCTTAATGCTAAATAGATTATTGGAAGACACATGCTCATTAGAGTACCTAACAGCAAGAAAATAATTAACAAACCTGGGGGATAATCCAATATCCGTTAGAAAGACTAAGAGATAAGTGAACCAACAGGCTGAAGTTATGTCGTTGAGCATGTGCCCAATGCCGTAATAAAAGACTGAACACCTTCCGAGGGGTTTTGTCAATGATTCATCATCCTCACTATGATTAATCATAGTCATAGTGCTATAGAAGTTTTGGCGGTGCTTCGATGAATGGGAAACCTGCAATCCAACAGATGAGGCTTCAGATGCAAAATTACATTGACTTAACCACAGACAATATTCAGGGAGAAAATTGAACCACACAACAAAACCAACAAAAGAAGTAATGAAAGGATACAAAGCAGATTCAACACTCTCACCTCGAGTTCTAACAAAAGATTTACATCTTGCAATCTTACACAAGTAGTGATACTAAACACATCTTGTTCAAGGTTGATGGTTGCACAATACACAGTACATACACCAAATATAGCATAACCAAGAAACTAAGATCACACAACAAGTGAGGATTTCAAATAATTGAACCACCATAGATGCATGATGGAGACACAAGTATGTTGGATCCAAGTCTCAGCAAAAGAAGGGTATCAGATAATGAATTCATACAAACAGTTATGTTTAGAGGAAATACTTTACTCTAAACTTGACTATTAATAAACAATGACAAGTATTTAAACAGACTCCTATCAGTTTTTAAATAATTACAAGATATCCCAACTGTTTGTTAAGTGATGTTGACGTTTTCAAAACTGCATCATACATCATTCATAGATTTTCTCCTTTCCTTCCATAATGACAAGAGCAATTATGACTAAATTAATACTCTGCTTAGCCTTGCTTATACGTATCAATCACTAGTTGTACTCCCTTAAGGACCACTCTTGAAGTAATAAAAATTCACTTACTTAGGAATTGCTTAAACTTTTAACCAACTGCTTATAATATCCTCTAATACTAGTCATGATTTGATGCATAAAAAATGAACTAGATTACCCCCAACGCCTTATCTTTATGGATAACGCTTGGGATCAAGAAATCAGCCCTACTAGTAAATCCATCTCTCTCTCTTAAAAAAATAAAATAAAATATCACCATACTCTGCAACCAAAAACCAGAAAGTTAACCTCTTTACATGTTCATCTTAATCCCTCCTAAAAAAACAAAAGGAAACAACAAGGAAGCTTACACAATATCAATTACCCAAATAATCATATATACAAAATGAAAAACAAAAAAAAAGAACAATTTTTTCACGAAATTGAAGAAGAAAAATTGTAAAAATTATACCTGGGTTTTAGGGTGAAGCTATGTAGAAGAAGAAGAAGAAACTAATCTTGGATCCACAACAATCAAAACTAAAGAGCAAATAAAAAACTTTCTTGCAACACAAACCAATCAAGAAAGTAGAAACAGTTAATAAGAGTGATCTAGACGAGAAAAAGGGCAAACCCCTTCTGTTTGTTTTCTTCTTCCTTCACTGCCACCGCTTATTGAAACCTTGAAAAGCCACCTCCCTTTCACCTATAGCAGTTCATAAAAACTGAAAGCAATAAAAAATTATATCTTTTTTTCTCTATTTCCCACCACTGACTGGCATTCTGAGAATTTTGTTTGTCCCTTTCTAACCAATTGGGAGTTATTATCACTGTGTTTGTCGATTGATGTGGGGGGCTTCCTTAAAATGCCGAATCTTGGAAATTAGCTAAAGATTGAAAGAAATAAAAAAAAAAAATCCAAACTCAAAATCAGAAAATGTTGAAAAGATTCTTTTTTTCTTTCTGAAGAAAAGATTCTTATCTTCAGTTAGCCACAAGCCCACAACTTCACCCCTAATTTCTTTTTTTATCATTTTTCGATTTGTAAGTGTCATTCTTATATAAGAATCACATTAATTTTTTTTATATTTATATCATTTCAATTTTATTGGATATCACCTAATTAAACTTACAAAACTATAATGACCTCACCATTTAGTTCGATGGCTTTTACCATTTTGACAATTTCAAGTCATTTTAGTGTCACCCTTAGTTAAAAATTTCATGTTACTTTACATGTTCACAAGTGGAAGGCTCAATTTAGAGTGCTTGCGGGATTAAACTAATTCTTACGTACAACTTAGATTCATAATATGTTGATAAAGTATTGCATTCTTTATAATAATAATAATAATAATAATAATAATAATAATTAATAGCTAATAATAATGCATATAAAGCTTATAAAATATGTCTTTTTTTCATGAAAATAAGTCAAGATATAAAACTCTTCATGTTGAAGGTCTCAAGTTTGAAATTCTTTATTAGCAAAAGCAACAAATTTGTCTTCTGGATTGAGCTGCACACCAAATGATAGTAATTGCATCCGCATTTTTAAATATGTTTGACTTGACGATAACCATAGTCAATTTTATGCAACCAACTCATTCAAAAGTAATATACATACCATTTACTATTAAACTAAACAAATTTGGTTGGGGAACTTTTATCACAAGTCAAAATAACCTCATACATAATTCCTTAAAAGTGATTATTATCAGGTGCTTGGTCATAGAATTGATTTGAAACTCAAATTTTGTTTTAAAATGTGAATAAAACTTTAGTTCCAATTTTAAATTATGATTTGAAATTTCCAAAATGTAAGATTGCAATTTCAAATTATCACTTCGATTTTTTAAAAATGTAAAACTTAATTTAAAAGTTCTTATTTTGTGAAAAAAAAGTCTGCCATTTTAAATTTTGCAAAAAAAAAAAAAAGACTTCTGCTTGTGAATATATTATTTTTATAATGGGAGAAAATTATATTAAAGAATAACTAGTAATTATTATTATTGATTATATTTTGATAGTGAATCCTTATAAAATTAAGTGTATCGGGCAGTTCGTAATAATATGTAATTACAAATATTTATTTAGAATTATGAAAATTGTATAAGGGTCGAGAAAGTTTAGATAATTTTCACATAATATGATATTTGTGTATCTAATAAAAAGAATATAACTTAAAAAATATAAATTTTATGTCTTTATAAAATTTCAACTTCAAATTAATCAGATTTTAACGTCGGAAGGATCTAGTCAATTATTGGTGAATGGGATCCCTAAAAATGAAAGATTCTTCCATTTTGACATCCAAACGGCCCCTTAACCGTCCACAATTATAAAGTTGGGCCAATAAACTTATGAGTTATGGTCCCACAAAGAATCCTAATCTAAATCTAGTGATCACTAATCAAACTTCTTTTTTTCGAGGGTGCTTACGTTACGTCTTTATGTTTTTGTCTCCCTGTTGAAAAATAAAAATAATGAATTATTAATAAATCACATAACATTATATATTAATTATGTGAACTTAATTATAAAAAAGGAAAATAATTTTTTTTGTCACTAATAGAGTTATTCTTTTCATTCATCTCGTTTTATTTCTCTGAAATTATTAAATTATTTTTAATGATAAAAATATTATTTAAATAACAAATATTACTTATGACGCATTTACTAATAATTACCGATCTGGAATCTAAACAAATATATAGGGCTTGAAGAATTTGATTAGACTTAGGATTAAGATTCCGACATAACAAAGATTCCTAAGTACATGCTGATATTAATGTGAACATGGCAATTATGGGTCATCTCAAATGTTGGCTTATTTGAAACTGTCATAATCTTTATCATCCACTACTCCTAAAGTCACAATCAACTAATCTTTCAATTAAAAAAACAAACTAAGAAGAATTAACTTAATCAAAATAGTTGTTTATTCAATCGCTTAAATTAGAAATAGCTAGAGAACATATAATTTTATGTATAATATATGTGTATATATATATATGTTTGACTAAAAAAAAAAAAATGAATCCGACTAGCTATTTATATGATAATCCCTTAAAATAATTTTTATTAACGCGGATATGTGCAATTGAATAAATAAAAAAAAGAATACCACCAAAAGTTATGATGTCATTTATGCTTAATTAGAGATCTTGAATTTAAGTATTTAATATTGAATCACCTTTTATAATTTATAAGAATATCTTATCGAAACAGGAAAAAAAAAATAATAGAAAAACAGCAAGTTGGACTTAGGAAGGCAAAGGTCTCAACCACAAATTCATTTTTAAGTAGCTGAGACGTAATCCAAGTCTATTCGGACTTCATAACTTTTTTGACAAAGTTGAATATATGGCTAAATGATTTGTCTTTATGTAACTTTGCCAATTTTTAAAACTGGACCATTATTATCCTTATTGCCACAAACAAATTAAATATATCATGGAATTGGAATGACAATCAAGTCATCAATTAACAAATTGGGTTTATAATTATTATGTTTAAACTCCTCCTCAGATTTACTACATGTATTAGAAAATATTCTTGAATTTGATTTGAATGGTTAATCTCATCTTCAAATTATTGATAATCTTAAAAATATTTTTCTACTGGACTAACTCAACTTAAATATACTCTCAATCAGCTACATGACATAACAAGTGGTCTCAAACTCTTGTAGGAGCGTATGACTCTTAATAAAAAGTCAAGAGAAGTGTTGAAAACACTTCTAAATTTGACAAGAATTCACGGTGTATTTCACCCATGTGGCAAGATCAAGAGTGTATTTAAGTTCAGTCAGTCAAGTAGAAATTGTCAATAGTTTAGGGACGAAACTAATAATTCACGCCAAATTTAGGAGTATTTTTAATACTTTTCAGTTTTCTCGATTAATTGTATATGGGATCCATCCGTTTCGTTTTATTTGATCCCTACATCAAAATAGATATTTAATCTATTTTAACAAACTAAGAATATTTTTTTTCCATACTACCCTTAGAATTAATTAAGTGTTCGAAATGTATCTATCAAGCTCTTAAGACTCTTGCTAACAAGAGGTTTACAGAAACACGCAATAGGTCGTTGCCATAAGGTCTTACCAAAAATAATATTTGGACATGAATATTTCTAACTAAAATAAATATAGAATACTCAAAACTTTGACAAGTGTAAAAAGGAGAAAATTCTAAACTTTGAAAAATAGAAAGTTATTAACTCATGAAGTGCATGTATTAGAATTTGAAAAGTTTCGAGAATTTGAAATTTTAAGAAATATTCAAACTTCAAGAACGATTTAAACATTTTGAACGCTAGACACGATTATGGAGTTTGAACATATCAAGGTTTAATCTCCAAAGATTTTGATGCAATATAGAATAGGTACTATATGTGGAGTCCAATCCCCTATATTGACTTTCAACAATTACGGCATGTAATTGTTAATGGTTGGCAAATTTGTAGATGACAACAAATGTTGAGAAACACAACAATTGAAAACTTTCGGTGGCACAACTCTGTCATATTGTGAATGATTGCAGTTGCAAATTTCTTCTATAAAAGGAGCTCATTAGCTCATTTTTATACACATCACTTTAATCCATCGATTTCATAAAGTGAACAAGTATAGTAGACACTATTTTTTAACAGAGGCAGTAAACAAAAGATTATTTATATACAAACTCCTTGTGATTGCACTAATTAATTTAGATAATAGGAATTGATGTCGACTCCTTGTCATTGCTTTTGTAAAGAGGTTTGTCAATTGATATATTGAAGACTTCAACAACAAGTTTACGAATATAATGACAATCACATGTTCTCATGGTGGACTAGATTTGTTGCCATTTATATTGCAGTGGGTCTGGCATTGTCAATAAATATATAACCATTGCTTGCCTCCATGGCTTTGGTCTAATGGTAATAGCCAGCGTGTGATGTGTGGGTTAGGCTCATGTCATGAGTTCAAATCCTGTTCTAGACAAATGTCTGATATTTAAGTAGAGAAGGTTAGAAGGACGGACCCATTATCCAATTTTGAACCATTGCTTAGGCCCACCAATTACAATACAAAGAAATAGAGCTTTTGGCTTATCACTATGCCAACAAAGGTTCTGCCAAGGGGTCTGGATGTGAAGTTCTGAACTTTGTAAAACATGTAACTATGACTCCAGCTAATGCAGCAACTCCCGGAATGAATCCCAATGAAAATCGCGTTACTGTGAAACAAGGATATGCTGGATTGCACGCTGCTGGTGTTACACCTACATAAGTGTGAACAGTTTCATGTCAAAGATTTAAATTTCATTCATGATATGCAGACGTTTGAAGTGAACGAAAGATATAGCTTACTTTCGTATGATTCTAGAATGTACAGCATTACCCCACACAATACTTTCTCCACAAAGCCTAATGATCCATAAACAAAAGCAGATCCCTCAACTTCTTTATCAACTAGCTCACTTTCCATGCCTACTGAAGTTACCTGTTAACCACAAAGCGATTAGGAGCCTGAGTGCACTTTCTTGGATGAGTTAGCTTGAAGATTACCAATACAACAATGTTAAATTTGAGGTACAAAATAATTGAACTGCAGCTTACCATCATGAAGGCATTGGCGATTCCAATAACCACGGACAAGATGTACATAAAAACGTTCATGTTAATCGGTAGGAAGAGTACTACTGCACTACAAAATAGCCACAGGAAGCCTCCTACTGAAAAGATGGCCTTCAACCTGTGACTGCTCCATTCGAGTTCCTACATGCAACCAGTATAATAGCTTAGGATATGGAAACAAGGAACAGGCAAAAAGTGAAGA
Source organism: Solanum gracilifrons (assembly GCA_029582605.1). Lineage (NCBI taxonomy): Eukaryota > Viridiplantae > Streptophyta > Magnoliopsida > Solanales > Solanaceae > Solanum > Solanum gracilifrons. The sequence continues at coordinate 13,262 of JAJOOH010014669.1, read as the reverse complement.
CCAAATGTAGAACAACCCCATAGAGAAAGAGAACCTGGAGCAAGATAGATGTAATGAAGCTGCACAAATAGATGATGGCAGGAACCTATTACATAATAACTCAGCCCGATTAGCATTAGTTAATTGGAAGATATAAGTGTTGTCAATTTTATTCAACTCGATAACAAATCATACCAAAGCCTTGGAAGATTGGCTCATGTGTAGATCACTAATTACATAGAGAGCAAGAAACACCTGAGATAACAAAGACAAAACAGAAACTTAGAACAGAGAACTACTATATATGTGAATGATCGATAACATATAACTTAAAGAAGCTGGAAGAAAATTATAGTTACCTGTGATATATTCGTTACAACTCTAGTTAACACATAAATGCTAGCTACTCTATAATATAGGCCATTTTTCAACCATCGCTTCCAAGAAGAACCACGAGGATTTGTCGTGTGAGATACTTGTTTCACCCTGCACAAAAGATGCTTAACCTTGTAATTTGTTTCCTCATTAATGAAGTACATTCAAGCCTTCCAAATTAACAAGGGGACTGAGTAGATAACAAACCTAGGCTCTTTAGTTCCAAGATGAAATAAAATTACAAAGAAGCATCCGATCAATACTGTGATAGTTGCCAACAAGTGGTACTGCAAACATAAATGGTAAAGTACATTAACGCAAAGCACGTGCTCATGCATATAGAAGAGCACTCCTGGTATTCAATGTACCTGCTCCTTGATTTCAACTTGTTTCACGGATGAATTGAAGATGAAAAATCCAATTCCATATACGATTAGGCTTGCGACCTTCCCAATTATTGGTTCACAGTAACAAGACAAGAGGTAAAAGGTTAGTTTTGTCTATATTGAGATGAAATGCATGTAAGAGAGCTATGCATAGAATGGTGCAACAGAGTACCAACCATTGTAAAAGCATTACGGCAGCTGACACATGCCACTCTGCTTGTTTGATCCAGGGTAAGGCCATTCACCATTGCCCTTCAACAAAGAAGGCCAAGAAAATGTAGAACACATTTATCATTTTAGCCAAATAATCGAATGATTCTGTAGTAAAGAAAAAACGAACACGAAAGTTGAGATGCTTACATATGTGATACTTGAGTACAAGACCATCCACCACTGAAGAGTATATCAAACATATAATATCCAATCATTTGCACAAGAGGCGTATCGATCCCAATAATTTTGCAAGGAACGCAAATGCCCCAATAAAACGAAGAAAATGCAGCAGAGACAAGAACAGTCCCCACAGCATGCCATATTTTGAAATGTCCAAATCTGTCAATCTGTTGTGGAAAAAAAAAACAAGCAAACATAATTCATGATCGGCAAGTTTCTCGATCATATCAAAAGCTTGAAGTGAAACATATGTAACAAGTTAACAACTTCTCATGATATTACATTGAAAGAAAAAAAGAAGGATTGCAATGAAAAAAATACCAGTTCTCCAGCAATTATGGTCATCGTTGCATCGGTGAATTGCGCTGTAATGGCAAGTGCTGCAACTTGTCTGTGAAATAGAACCAAATGAAGTGTCAAATCAACCAATCTCATAATGAAGTTTAAACCAGTGTACTAAAGCCACTCGTAGACTAACTCGATCCAAGACTTTGTAAGCCCTGAAATCAGGTATCTTCTGATTAAATGATGCTCTAAACATTACACTTCCCTTTCCAAACTTCTCGGTGTACATCAATATCCACTACAGCATCAAATTCATGAAATCCTTGTCACAACTCACAAGAAGTAGTAGCAAAATTATACAAAACTCTTTTATACCGATTTTCTTTTTTATTTTTTTACCCTCCCTAGGAGCTCCCACCCCTTTTTGCTCCCTTGCTGACTCGAACTCGCAACCTTCTGGTTGAAAGTGAGGGGTGCTTACAATCCAAGCAACTCCCTCTCGTCTTTATACCGACTTTAAGTCCTTTTAATATTCATTTTTTTCCCAACGAAATATTGGAATAACAAAACAAAAGCTACCAAAGGTTGTCATGAAATGCTAAAATTAAGTCCCTCCACCTTTAACCAGGCGTCTCAGGTTCAAATCTTCATAATGAAATTCTCTCGTTAGGGATTTTTTTTAAAAAAAGAATCGCAAAAAAAAGAAAGAATAATATTACCTAAACTAGCTACAACAAGATGTTCATACAAAACTGAGTCAAGATTTGCAAGAGAGTGTGTATATGCTTACTTTGGAGGCATTCCAATACTGGTCAAATAGAGCAAGAGATAAGTGTACCAATAGGTTGATGTTATATCATTAAGCACATGCCCTACACCATATGCTAAAACAGACCATCTTCCCAATGGCTTTGCTTCTTCATTTTCCACATTGCTTCCAATCATGATGGAATAAGTAAACTCCGAGAATTCAAATTCACTCGAAAAATCTGAAATCTGTTCTTATAACAACAGTACAAAACATATAATAGTAGCAAAGATGCTAAATTAATAAAATCTTTGCTGTTTGATGAAATGCATAAGTCAATTATTGCGCTTGCTGATTCAAGTTTTCCTATCACTAACAAGAAGTCAATGTTATATATAACTTTTTTATGAAATTGCACTAGAATAATTGTATGTTGGTTGCATATTAATAAACTGATATACCACTTCTCCAATTCTGCCTATCCCTGGCACAACAGGACTATACAATTTCTTGGCTGGTCTTTCAGTAAATCAGGGAATGGTGAAACAAAAAATTGCCTATACTAGATGCAGCAAGATACTTTGCAAAAACGAATTCAAGATTTGAAGTTTATGAGTTGTAAATTTTAGCCATTAGAAGCGATTTCAAGATTTGAAGTTTATGAGTTATGAATTTAGTTATTAGAAGTTAGTGAGTTTTAAATGTATAATTGGTAAAATGTTACTACTATATTTTATGAATTGTTAGTACGAAATATGAATATAGGATTTGAACTAAAATTTGTTGACTACTGCCAAACTTGATTACTCATTTTGTAGAAGAAAAAATAGTTAAATCCCACTTGTTGTGTTGGTTACTGTATATGTATAATAGGTTTGCCACAGACCTCAACAGTGTTGTTTGGACTCTTCATTTTCAATGTTGTATCCGTATTGACAAAATATGATTGTGGTTGTTGGATTCGTATCCAATCTGGTTGATCGATTTTGGGTACTATGAGACAAATTCGGAATAAATTCAATGATTATTAAAATCAAAACAAATAACAAGGTGAAATGGAAGAAAATAAAATACATTATATATAAAACTTGTTATGTCACTCTTGGCCTTTTCCTTTTATCTCCTCAAGATTCTCTTCTTGATAAATATTTTCTCCTCAAGTTTTTTTACATAGCATTTCATAATTTAGATTTTATAACTCTATCTTTAAATTATTGAATTATTATTAACATTCATACATGAATTTGTTTCCCCCAATCTTAAAATTTAAATCATAAAAAATCCGACCTTTAAATTCACACTCATATTAAACACCTGCACTCTAGTTTGAGCAATATAATAGGCCACTGCTATATAACCTAAACATGGGGTATGGGTGAAGGCAGTGGTGGAGCCATCTTATGCTCGTTCGAAAATTATACTGTTTAGCTAGGTTATAAAAGGTGCTGGAGCGGCGAAAAATGATCTATTTAATTTGTGTGATTCACCCATGTCGTAGATCAAACTTAAGCGCATGTATTATTGAAAAAAAAATAGCATGGGTTGGCCACTTTTTTGACATGTATAATATAAGAAAACAATATAGCCACCCTTTATAATATAGTTGAAGAATGGCAACTGTTTGAGATTTTGGACAAAGTTGCCCTCAATGTATCACTCTGAGAAAATATTAGTGAATAAATATCAAATTAGAAGGACACACAAGAATACAAGGATCATCCATTTAACAAAATGATAGATTTAATTATTATGATACAAATAAGGTTATTAGACTCATCATATGAAGAAATTTGAAGTTAAAGACCATAGAAGGACTACACCAACAATTGCTTCTAATCCAAACCATCTCTTTCCAATATGACAACCAGCAGATTTAGGAGCACCAGCAGGGGCACCTGTGGAACTAGATCCAACTGCAAAAAAAAATTGCAACACAAAAACAGAATAGTGTTTAACCTTTATATATTTGACTATATAGAATAATTTATACACTATTACGTCGTCTAAACGATAACTACAAGTAATGTTTTAAAAAAGTGGAATAATCATACAATTAGATATAAATAAGACAGGTTACCTGATACAAGTTATATTAATACATTGGTAGTGTATAAATTACAATATTACGTTGTCAGTGTTTATAAGTTGAATCGCCTGAATCACCAATTTTTCAGAATTTTGTAAAAGAAATGTAGTAGTATAACTTACCAGAAGGAATGGGGCTATGTGCAAGTGGACTGCCAGCAATGCTGCTTGAATTATTAGCAATTTGATAGAATACTTGAGCATCTGGTGAATTTGCAGGCAAGTGGAGTAGTGCTGCATATATCATCAAAAAAGTGTCAAAGATTAACTTGTTCATTTTTCACAAGTAAAAATGAAAAAGGATTTTTCTTAGTACTCCCTTTTGTCTCAATTTATGTGATACTCTTTCTTTTAAAGTCTATTAGAAAAAGAATGATACATTTCTCTATTTATAAATAACAATTAAAATTTAAACTTTTCATTTTACTCTTAATAAAATGATTTATAAATACAGGCTTGTTTTTGGCCCCATATTTCAAAAGATTAAAACCCTATTGATAAGATCGTGAACTCTTTCAGATCGTTAATTTCATTTAGTTGAGACAAAGTTCAGCATGCCTTCCACTAAGTAAGAAAAACCTAAAAGTAACCCATTACATCCCTGCCTGTTGAGAGAGTCATTATTTGTGTTACATCTTTAAATTCGAAAGAGGGGCTTTCCTCTTATCTTTCAAATTACTTATATTGAAGCCATCTAGAGAAAACAATAAGAAAGATATTGTACACAAATACCCCCATTCGGCCCTTACTAATATAATAAATGATACTGAAACTACGAGCTAAAAACAGGCGTACTTACCAGGGCATTCAGAGATGTTAGCAGGGGCTTTACAAACAGAGGGGAGTGTTAAAGCAAGTGTAACATTGAGTTGAAGTCCCAAATCAGGATCATTTCTATCCTTAATTAGCAAACAAAGACACTTCTTGCTGGCTTTCAACACTTGTTTCAATCCAGTACAGCAATCTGGTGTAGGAGCTGGTGCATTACCTCCAACATAAGGCAAACATGTTGCTAAACCAATCAATGATTGTGTACACTCTTCTTTGTCCTTTTCTGTATCTGAATTTCCAAATACACATAATATGAAGAACAACACCAATCTCAACTGATATTTCATGGTGCAAGAAACCATATTGAAATGTTTATAGAGGGAACTGAGGTGTCTTGAACTCTGTTTTTGCCTTTTTACTAGTTTTTGTGATAAGTGGAAAAAAGATGAACATTCCTTTGGCTCTTATATAATAGGTTGCTTTACCAAAAATAATGTTTTTGATGGGATGGTCTTGAACTTTTGATTCCCGACAAAATTTCAACATCAACAAATTTTGCCACTATTCATTTTAAGGTCATTAGTGTAATTTTCTATATATAATCATTATTGCCACTAGCCATTGAGCCACTTCTAGAATGTAATATTTAGTTGGACTAAGTCTGTCCAAATTAGTCGTAACATAGTGGCAATACCGTCTATTTAGGGGTAAATTTATACGATATTTTCTTAAAAGGTCTCACATCGTAAATGTGACTTTCCTATTCTTTTCGGGTACTTATTGTGAGACTTTGTTCATATCTCCAATAATATCTAAGTTCATTGAATCAAAACTAGCCAGGTGTTTGGATGAGGGTTTAAGGAAATAGTAAGTATTACTTAACAAGTTGTAGTGGCTGAAAAGTACTCACTCAACATTTTCAGGCCTTTTTCTTTCTTTTGTCTCTAAGAATTGTTGGCTTTATTATGGAAGATTCCAAGAACCACTAATTTTGTAGCAAGAAACAAGAAACTAATTTGTTTTTCAGTTTTCAATTAAGGATGGGAATGTAGGTGTAAATACAAAGTGGGACACTTTACCAACCCACTATAGGATGTAAACCAATTAAAGCTGGACCACCTGAATTTCTTCTTGTTATCATAATTGGTTTGTGTTGCCTAAAATTTAGCCATGACAACATTTGAGAATGCTTATGATGTCATCTTCCACTTATTCTGTGGATCAAATTAAATTGTTGTGCAATTTAGCGTGTTAAATCGGGTAGAATAATGTAATCACTCTGTTTCAATTGGTTTGTTTTGACTTAGACATAAATTTTAAGAAAGTAAAGAAGATTTTTATCTTGTGATCTTAAATGAAAAATATGTCAAATGTATCAAAATATTCTTTAATCATATGATCTTGAACATATCATATTGAAATTAAATTGATAATAGAAAAGGAAAAAGACATTCATTTTAAAACGGATTAAAGTGAAAGTAGGATAAATGAATTGAAATGAAGGAAGTAATACATATTAGATATGCAAAAGTAGAGGCCGGGCTTTTTCATTGTAAAAATTATGCAAACCACATAATATAGCATACAAATTACATCATATCCCTACTCTTTCATAAATTACATAAATACCTTTATTTTAATACCTTTCAGATACATAATTGGGAAGCGCGGATACTTTAATTTAGAGATTTCTGTTATCAATTTACTGCGCTAAATTAGGAACTAAAAACAGAAAATATAATTGGATCCCACAAATCAAGCGTACATTTCTTTCTTCTAACAATCAGTCGTTCACACAAAGGTAACATAACTAGAAAATTAAAATTTCAAGTTGTCAAATTGTGTCTCCCTGTTCTTCCAAAAAACTGCAGAAGCTTGATCCAAAAAAAATCTGGAGTGGAGAGAAATTGCTGGTTCATTCTGACGAGCCACCCTCTCTACGCCCGGAAGATGCAAAATCCTTGCAAGATTCATGGTCTTCGGACATAGCAGCTACAAGTTTCTATTTTTGTTTCATTTTTATGGCTGTTTTTTCTTTTATTTCTTTTGGTTTGGGATGTTGTTTTGGCTTCTTGAACCTTTGGTGTCAAGGGCGTTTATTATTTTATATTTGGTATAATTGCAGCTATGTACTAGTGTGTTATGCAGTTTCAATGGAATCAATGTCGGACAAAAATGATTGATCAGTTTCGGATTGTGGTTTGGAAGAAGTTGTCTTGCCAACAAGATACAAAAGAATGTCAATTAGATCAAGAAAAAAAGGAAGAAAAATCCAGATGAAAAACTAACATCAAACATGAACTATTGTGGGCGATGTGGACAAGAAGACCACAATCGAAGAACTTGTACTTTCTTCCTGATAGAATCTTGATCAATACTTTTTTGGAGTACTTTGTTTTTTCAGATCTAATAATTTTCAAATTTTCTTTCCATTGTTACAAATGTTTACATTAAAAAATACTTTTAGCTTCCTAATTTCTGATTCAATAAATTGAAATGTTACGTTTTTCAGTTCTGCCTATATCTTTTTATTGTTAATTTTTGATAAAGTGAATTCGGTATACATATTGTGTATTATTTTGTGTTTGATACAAAGTTATTTTTAAAATATACGTTATATTGGTTAAGTAATTAATGTATATGTAACTGCTAATAAGTACTGAAAATACTATTATATTGCATTGATTTGTTTAACATAATGAATTTGATACTTAATTCTTTGAATTTTTTTGTATCGGATAATATAGTATCAAGTGTTGTGATATGTACCGTATAAGAGTTGTGATGTGTATAGGATAAGAGCCATAATGTTAAAAGGTACTAAATTTATTACAAATTTAGAGGATTGTAATAATTGTAAATATATAGTATCAGGTTTTGTGAGACACATCAATTTGTGATTTTGAAAGCATGATAAATAATAATTGTGTATCATATACATAATATATTTTTTGCCAAATTTGTATCAACTTATACACATCAATTTGTGATTTTGAAAGCATGATAAATAATAATTGTGTATCATATACATAATATATTTTTTGGCAAATTTGTATCAGCTTATAATATAGTATCAAGTGTAGTCATTTGTACCAAATTTATTAGACATAATGTTAAAAGGTACTAAATATATTGAAAATTAACTGATTTGTATCAAGTATAAAAATATAGTATCAGGTGTTCTGATACATACAAATTTTGTTATATCGAAAGTAATTGTGTATCATATATATAATAAAGTTTTGAAAAATCTTGTATCTGCGAATAATATAGTATCAACTATAGTGATGTGTACTATACTTAAGAGACAAAATTTAACAAGGTATTAAATATATTGAAAACAAAATGAAAAGCGAAATAAATAATTTTCAACATAAAAACTCTTCACATTTAGAAGTAGTATCTTCAAAAGGGAAGAAATACTCAAAAACAATAATTAATGTATCTTAAAAACAATATCATCAACAATTGTCGGTGAATCGATATATAAAAATATATTCTACATTAACAAGATCATCTTTTGTTGGTGGAGTGTAGTCACTCTTCGGCCTTGTAGGATTCTCGCTAACATATTCCGTCTTGGCCTTGTTAGACCATACTTTCATAACAGTGTTGCATATCTTGTGCGAAGATAGTCACTTCGATAATCATTAGATGGGATGTTGATTTCACCGCTCAGAAATTCAACAAAAAACAACAAAAAACATTTCGCAGTCACTACAAAAAAGAAGAAGATACATTATAAAAACATATTAAGTGTGTAAGTAAAGAAAAATTGATTCAATAGTTACAAACTGTCGCTTTCTTGTTGCATAATATCTTGAACAAATTCCACCTCAAATGAATGTTGTGGATCCAATAGTAATATGTGAATACATACAATTAAAGAAAAATAAAAAAAATAGTAAAATACATACCGTTGGTAATGCAGATATGAATATGGCCGGGGCAACCTTTCTACCCCTTTTCTTAGATGTTTTTGCATGTGCCTCTTTTTTAGCTTTTGACTTCCTAGAACTTTGCTTAGCCAATGTTATAGGATCATGCAACCTATTAGACTTGTTTTCTGCCGCGTTAGGATCTTCATAATCAGAGATTCGATTAGTGTTGGCTGTGACTATTTGGGTAATCTCAATACTAAAAGACGGATGATCCATAAAGTATAAGAAGATATAAAAAAAACGAAAAAAAAAAGTTGAAGATGAAGAGACTACCTATTTCAAACTCTGAAATTAGTCGAATGGAGAGAGAATTAGTTTGAAATTTAAAATTGGAATAATGAATCTGTTGAGAATAATGGGGGAGAAAATTCTGGAGAGGAAATCGTGGGTTCTGGAAAAATTTGAGGAGAAATTATAGGAGTAAATTTAGGGGTGGGAAAGTAAGGTTTAGACTTTTTCAAGAATAATGTATCCGGTGATTTAGTTTTGTGGGAAGTGGGAACAATAAGAATTTTAGTATTTTTTTAAAATAGTAGAAAAATATTGAGAATATGTTAAGTAAGTGTGTGTATTCTAGTAATATTTCCTTTTTCATTTTCAGTAGAAGAGACAATGTCGTGGTCCGCTCCAGGCCCAACTAATAATGTCCGTTGTACTGCAACTTTGGGCCTCACGAATTTATCTTGGCTAAGCTTCGAAATGGACTAGAAGGGAGTCGGGTCGAAGTGGACAATAATTTGGTTCATTAATTTCTAACAATAGAGTATCTAAATACAATGTCTGTTTTGATTGTTATTTAAATTCTATTGTATCGTATCATTATCTAACGATAGATTTAAACGATACGATACAATATAATTTAAATAACAATCAAAACAAACATTATATTTAGACTAACAATGCAATACAACCATTCAAACAAGGTGTATATTACAATAATGAAATTAGAAAAATGTTTAAATAACTAAAATATTAAAATAACTAAAAAATGAAAAATAATTAAATGAAAAAATGAAAATGTCAGCCGCTTTTTTTTTTAAGTTAAGGCACAAGTCGTCATGTGCCTTCCTTCATCAGCTAACGACGTTCATGGCGTCTAATGAAAGGCACGTGGGCCTCTTGCATTTTTGTCCTTTTGGTTTCATCCTCAAATTGTTTGCCTTTTGGAATTTTGAGAGTCAATTCCCTAAATGGTCACTCGAGTTTAGGAAATTGCCTTGAAATATCATTTATATTTTATTTAGGATCAAAATATCACTCAACTATTCCTATTTTCCTCCAAATATACTTGATACTTCAAAAGTCTCACTCTCTCCTAGTTGGCATGCCATGTCATTGAATTTTTTTTAAAAAAAGAATAGACTTATTTAATTCATCACACTCATTTAACTAAAATAATAATCTTATTATTTTCTAAAAAAAGTATATATTAATTTATTTAGAAGAAATTTTCATGCTTAAGCATCTTTTATCATAATTGATTTTTTATTTTTTTATGCTATGAAGAATAGTTTTTTAAAACTTACTCTAATGTCATCAATTTTGAATACTTATGAACATATATATTCAAAAAATATTGATATATAAATTACTCATGAATATCAACTTACATCAATTGATCATATATTATATAATTGATTAATAATGTTAAAGGTCAATTAACTATTAAAAATAATTAATTAGGTACTTTGAAATTCATACTTACAATGTCTTTTTTTGAAAATAAAATAGTAAGTGAATAATATTTGTTGACACCCAATTTTGGACATCCACGATAGGAATTAATTTTTGAACTTCATTAATTGCAAACAATTTGGAATAATTAATTTTATAAATAATTCAAATATATTTCAAGTCACTTTTAGGTAATTTTAGTCATTTTATGATTTCTAAATAACATCTATGTTTTATATAATTATTATATTTTATAAGTATTCGAAAATTGCGTCAATAAAGATTTTACTTTTACATAAATATCCTACTAATTAGTTTATCTATATAATAAATTACATTTTTTTAGTCGATTAGTTTATAACTAAGTTAATTATTTTATTTCGTTGAAATTAAGAAGCTCGCTAATTAATTCGTATTAATTCGTCTTGGTCAAGTTTTAACCAAATTCATTGATTAAATTTTGATTTGACTACAATCTAATTTTATTTGAGGTTATACACCTAATTAGTTTATTTCAATCCTTAAAAGACCAATTTTGGGCCTGCTTACTTCTTTTTCAGCAGCCCAACTCCCTTTTATTTTCCAGCATATAGCCGACCCACCAAAACAGCCCCTGACCCGACCCATTCCAGCAGCTGAAGAGAGACCCAGCAGCGTTCAATTTCCAGAACATTGCAACAACGATAATACAGCAGCAACACACCTCACATGAACCAGACAGCAGCAGTGCGTTATTTCTTCTCCTTCACGCGTCAAAATAGGCGGACAGCTGCCACTGTCTTCATCAACAGTGCAGCACAGCAGGAGCGAACCTACAATTACGTCCTGCAGCAGCTACGAAAACTCACCCTTGACTCGTGTGGGTGGGCGCCACGTCGAGCATAAGGGCGGTGGGTTTGATCTAGGCCGTCCACGCTGGTCCTTTCATCCGGATTTCGCGGGATTTGGGATGAAATCTCGTGCAAATCCAACTGCCCCTGTTCTGGATTTTTGAATTTCGAAATCGAAGGAGAATTACATTTTTGACCCTTGCTCCTATCCGAATTCTCCCCCCACTTTCTCCCATAAATCGGAAATCCTAGAATTTCCTCTATATAAGAACATCCCTTCTTCTCCATTAAGGGGATAGGTTAGAGATTTTGGCAAGAACTTATAGATATATAAAAAATAAGGACATAGAAGAGTTAGCTAAGTGTTGAGAGGAAAGAATATATTTAAACCAATTTTTTTTTGAAGTTTCTCGGAGTCGTGTTTCGGTGAACATCGCTGCTCATCCCTGCTCGTTCCCGTTTCTAGTTCGCTGCTCCGAAAAAGGTATACTTCCTCATCTTGTTTGTGTTCTTTCCTATTCTTACTGTAGTTTGCTATTTGGTATAGCTGATTCGATTTTATACCCCCTTTGCTGGTTTAAGTCTTAATTTTCTACTTTACTTTAGTATGATAGTATTTTTCATCTTTGTTCTGTTTTCTCATTAGTTCCCAGTAGGAAATGGATTTTCCGTTCTCATTGAGCCATTAGCCTTTTGTTCCCGAGCATGACTAGAATGTGTATATGTTGAATTTGGAAGTTTGGTATTAAGATATTGCTATTCTTATTGCATTGATTTTTGAATCGGAGAAGGCACGCCTAGTTCGAAGGTTGTGGCACCACAACTTGGGTGAACTTCCATCACCATTTTTCATAGCCTTGTGGTGATTTTTTTTACTTTTTTTTTCTTTTCGAAAGCTTTATTTACGTTAGTCCATCCTTGCTTATCATGACTCCGTGCTAATGTTTAGTGTTCGATGTCACATTTTTCGTTCTTTCACCTCAAGTTGAAGGAATGAATCAAGACGCCAAGATTTCGGCTTTGTACTATACCTGTTGTAACCCGTTTGATTCCTCTTACTTAGATGTTTGTTGAGCTATTTCGAGATGTAGGTTTTGCTTTCCAGATTGCATTTGTTCCGTTTCTAGTTTTGTTTTCAAGTTTATCGTCTCTTGTTTATCCTTTTCGTCTCTTAAAGTGTTGCATTTTGAAAGTTTGCGTACCATATCTTTGCTTGGTGGCGAATGTGGGTTCAATTTCGATCCAAATTGGCATGACATGCCTTGAATGAGTTCATATTATCTTCTTGTGGTTATGAGCTATGTAGAGGAGGTCTAGTTGTATTTGTTCATTTGTTTCACAGGTTTACTACTTGGGGACGAACAAATCATCCCTCTTTACTGTTTTCTTTTTGTGAACTTCTTGAACCTTGTGTCCACCTGTAGCAAGTCTCGATAAGTTGGGAGCATATTGGATTAAGAATGTATAGCCGCCCATTTAGCTCTTACTCCTCCCATTCTTTTAGCATGCTTCCATAAGTTGTTAAATATAACATATTTTCCTCTGTCTACTGTAATAGTGCCTGGCCTATTTTCTTATTTTCTATAGGTTTGGTTTAAATGCTTTTAATATTAAAATTTGATTAGAGAGTAATAATTTGCTATGGTTTGAAGGTTCATTTCTTCGATTGTCTTGTTGCCTTAAGTTTATGATATTGTTTTGGCATGGAATGACGCATCTCGACTTAGATCAATGGGTTGTATATTGTATTGTTGATACTTGATAATATGATTTTCTCATTTGGGATAGACATGTG
>JAJOOH010014668.1:0-30932 GCA_029582605.1 Solanum gracilifrons | reverse complement strand
TATATATGTTTGGATTAATGAAAATATATATCTCATAAAAATTAGCTATTAAATAAATAATTAAAATTAAACCAATAAAGACTTCAATTGGAGTTATTAGAAGTCATATGAACTTTTCTTCATCGAAAATACTAAATTATTAAGAAATAGGAACTTAGTAAAACAAAAGGGCAATGTTTACATAGTAATAAATTTTTTGAAGCAAACTTCCGGACAATTTAAATCACATAAATAGAATTTATAAATAAAGTCATTAGTTTGTCTTGAGCATCGAAAACACAAATCATGACAATTCTCTAACTCTTGAGAAGTTTAATAATTTTGAAAAAAGATATTCAGAAATATTATCTACTTCACAAGAGAAATTGTTAACAAAAACAAATAAATTTTTACTACAAAAAAATTAAACTAATACAAACTTCAACTGGTGTTGTTATAAGTCATATAAAAAAAATTTCGTTGAAAATACTGAAATATTAAGAAATAGAAAATCAATAAAACCAACGGGCAATGTTTATATAATAATAACTATTTTGAAGCAAACTTCCTGACAATCTAAATCATATAAGTAACATTGATAAATAAAGTCTTCTTTTGTCTTGGGCATCGAAAAAAAATCGTGACAATTTTCTAACTCTTGAGAAGTTTAATAATATTGGGAAAAATATTCAGAAGCATATATCTACTTTACAAAAGAAATTGTTAACAAAAATAAATGAATTTAGACTACAATAAAAATTAAACTAATACAAATTTCAACTGGCGTTATTACAAGTTATATAATCTTTCCTTCATGGAAACTACTTAAATATTGAGAATTAGTAAATCAATAAAATAAAAGGGCAATGTTTATATAGAAACATCTATTTTGAAGCAAACTTCCTGACAATCGTAATCACATAAGTAGTATTGATAAATAAAGTCATTCTTTTGTATTGAGCCTCAAAAATTAAATCGTGACAATTCTCTAACTTTTGTGAAGTTTAATAATTTTTTAAAAAGATATTTAGAAGCATCTATCTACATCACAAGAGAAATTGTTAACAAAAATAAATGAATTTAGACTACATCATGTTAACTTCATATTGGAATATTAGATACTAATGTACATACTAAGCAAAAAGAATAATTATTATATCATAAGAATTATTTTCCTCAAGTATTCGAGGTCAAAGAATATACCTTCTTAGGATAGAACAATTTTCTTCATCAGAATAGTGGTACCTCATATTCCGGTTTTTTAAAATGCAAGAAGAAGAAGAAGAGTAGAAGATTAAAAATAAATTATGGTTGAAAAATGAGAGGCAAACCCCTCTGTGTATAGTCAACAAAGGGTAGTATGAATAAGTAATTTTTGTGTCTTATCTTTCATAATCTTTCTAAGAAGTCACAACCCTTTGGAAAAGTCACAACTTATTGAAAAAGTCACAACTCTTTGAAAAAGTTACAACTCTTTGGAAAAGTCACAACTCATCGAAAAATCAGAACACGTTGACAAAAATCACATCTTATTAGAAAAGTCAGAACTTATCGAAAAAGTTACAACCTAAGTTAGGGATATTATAGTAATTTAACATTCAAGTTAGGAGTTCATGCTTTTGAGATAATATAGAAGATGTAGATAGATAGATAGATATAGATATAGATAACAAGAAAAAAATAACCATAGTCCATATCTGTTCTTTGAGTTTTATAATGATTTGTATGATATCGATTGTTAGTGGAATGTTGAATTATCTGTTGCATTTGAGAATGTTGATTTTATGTTTAAAGGTGTGATGTTGATTGTTAGTGTGAAGTTGTTGGTGCCAAAAAGAAGCATAATAGATACTGTGCATTCACTTTGTTGTTATGCAAGAATAATTCAGGGGAATGTTAATGTATCTCTTGTGTTCGATGTTCGAGAACCTTATTTATGTTAAAGAGTGTGATTTTGATGATTAGCATGAACCTATTAATACCAAAAAGAAGCTTACTAGATACTGTGCATTCACTAGAGGTTTTAAGATGTAGCTACACTACAATTTAGTTGATTCAAAACTTTACTAAAGAAGTTTTTCAATATAAAATTATAGTATTGTTATTCTAATTATATTGGTCAATCTTTGCATATTCTGTTGGATCATGCATGTACATGGAGAAAACAACAGAAATGGTCACATCTTTGTAACTTGGAAGATTCAGGTTCAGTTTATCAATATCCCTTTAGATCTTGTGTTCCCCAATACTCAAGTAGTACATGATGACATGCATGACATGTATATACATAATATAGCTAGTATTCCTTCGGTTTCGTTTTTACTTGTCTAATTTTGACTTTTTACTTGTATAATCCAAGAAATGATAATATATATTTTTTATTATACCCTCAACTTATTTACATAGTTAATATTTTTTGATAATGATAGAACCAATTGATTTTGAAATTATAATTCCATGTTTAGGGAGGCAGTTACCAATGAAAAGGAAGAGCTAAAGAAGTTCAGTTTCGTATTTACTTGGCAATTATGAAGTTAGGTCACTCTCTTTGTAGTAAGACGTGTGTTTTGAGTAAAGCAAATTATACCATATATATATTTTTCCTTATCTAATAAGTTCATGCTTTGCGTGAATAAAAGAAGGTATAGGCTATCTGAAAAATGAGAAGGATAGAACAACAAGAAGCTCCTTTTGTGCTTGAGATTAAAAAAAATGTACTTGTATGTAACGTCCATACAATATATACTTGATGATTTAGGCGTAGAATAGTTTGTAAACCTTTTAATTGATTATTTAGGTGCAGAATGGTTTGTGAACTTTTTAAGTTCTACAGTGGAACTTGATAAACTTTCAGGTGTTTTGATGGTCCTCACAAGTGCAAGGACCCGGTCCTCTGCAAAGTGTTCACGTCCATGACATATGCTATACAGCTGGAAAGCTGTCTTGTCAGAGGTTGGTGAAGTCGTCAGCGTACTGGACCAATCATAACGGATGAGGTTGTTTGTCCAATGGTCAATAATTCTTTTTGGTTGATATAATCAACATGACAAACAACAAATCAATTCATTCCTTCAAAGAGATAAAATTCAAGCTTCAAATAAAACAACAAGGGACCTCATCGACTGAAGACTTGCTTCTTGAACCTGTTGTTATTTTGATTGCTTGTATTTATGCTCAACTTGTAGGATTCGTTTCACTCTTGTTAGAAACGTTTCGAAACTTTGTGTGAGTCATTGTAGGTACATAGTTAAGGGTAACTTCATGTCTTATGGTCAAAATTCTATATTAATATATGAAGGGTTAGTATAGTGGGCAATGAATGCATTGTTAGGGCTCAGTAAGTAATAGGTTGTATTATTTAGCGTTGAGATTAGGAGGTTAATCTCGTGGTTGTAAACTGTGTTTCGCTTCTGCTTGAGAAGATTAGTGAAAATAGTTTTGAAAATCCTATGTGACAGGTTGTGGTTTTATTGCCTTGAGCAAGGAGGTTTCCACATAAAGAATTGTGTGTTATCTTTACTTCCAACATTTACTTTGTGTTTTAACTGTGTTAAAGGACATGGTCCTGTTATAATCTGTGGATACATTCCATCAATTGGTATCTAGTTGACACCTAGAGAATAAAGATCTTGAAGGAATGGCTACTCCCCCTAGTCTAGAAGAAGGTCAGTCCACCACTCATCCACCTCGATTCAACGGATAATTCTATGGATGGTGGAAGACATGGATGCATGATAATATTACTGCGGAAGACACAAAGCTATGGGATGTGATACTCGATGGACCATACGTTCCGACCAAGGACGTGAAGGAAGGGGAGCTGACTAAAGTGATGCCCAAAACCACAAGGGAATACGATGAAGCTGACAGGAAGAAAATCGAGAAGAACTATAAAGCCAAGAAGTTGCTAGTCTATGGGATTGGTCCAGATGAATACAACATGATCCCTTCCTGTGGGGTTGCTAAAGAAATCTTGGACTGCCTCAAAACAGCCCATGAAGGAAAGACTTGGGTTAAGTAGTCCAAGGTAGACATGCTGGCGAATCAATATGAGAACTTTAGCATGAAGGAAGGTGAAACCATCCATGAGATGCATACAAGGTTCACCTCCATCACTAATGAGCTAAGGTGTCTTGGTGAGCCCATCCACTCAAGCAAACAAGTTCGAAAATTCCTCAGGGTCCTTCCCAAATGACGGGAAAGCAAAGTGAATGCTATCACGGAGGTCAGATATTTAAAGGTCTTTACCATGGATGACCTGATCGGAAACTTGCAAACCTACGAGCGGAACATTTCATCCGTGAAGGAAGAAAATAAGGAGAAATCAGTGGCATTGAAGATCTCTCAAGTTGAGGGGTCTGAAGATGAGGATAAGATGGCTTATCTGACTAGAATATTCAAGAAGAGAGTCAAAAAGCATGGAGGATTTCAGAAGAAGGGGACTACCAGCAGAATGGCAAATTCTAACGACCTCTGCCACAAGTGTGGAAAGCCTGGCCACTTCATGAGAAATTGTCAGAGCCAAAAACATGAAGCTCAGGACTACTAACTACGACGAAGAGACCAGGTCCCTTTCTATGCTAAAAAGAAGGCCAATGTGGATTAAGTTGTAAAGAAAGACTTTGCAGTATGGGGAAACGCCTCTAGTAACTGTGAGGAGGAAGAAAATCATGAAGATGACTTGATGATGGTTGATGAGTCTACGATTTGGACTCATTTAGGGCTTGATTTTAATAGATTTAGTGTCCTCAAATGCATATTTTATCTCAATAACTAATGTAAACACTTGAATTTCAGGTATTTGAAATTTGGGGCAAAGCATGGACACTATGTAGCAAAAAGGAACAAGGCAGCCGAAAGAACGAAGAAAACAAGGCCTTAGGATGGCCTAAACCATTGGACGAGTCGCCGAATGGCCTTAGTCTCTCCCAATGCTCCTGTGTGCCAAGCTCTGAAGGAGAAAATAGAGTCGGTGAGATAAAAGAGCAGTCGGCGTGTCGCCGAAAAATTCCGTGATGCAGTACTCCATTACCCAATATTATAGAACTTGAGGTTGCTGAAAGACAATGCAGAAAGGCGATGAATCAGACCAAAGGGTGGATCGCTGGCCGGATCAGCAATCTCGACTAACTACGCCGAGTGATCCTCTGCAACACACTTTTTGACAACTATAAACACTTTAGTATGCAATTTTTAAGTTTTACATTTCAGAAACCAATTTTTAGAATTACTCAGTTTTAGAACTTAGTTTTTGAGAAGACAATTTTCCTTAGCTTTGAAGAGTTGTAGATTTCCATTTTCTAAGCAATTGGAAATGTGTATTGAAGATTTTTCATCCTTGACGTGTGTAAAGACAATATTTATCGTACCCATTTGATGGAAACAATTTTTGGTATCGATTCTATCTCTTTACTATGTCTAGGTAAAACCCTAATTCTTGGGGTGTGATTTTGTGAATATGGGTTGAATTTACTGTTGGGTATTGCTAATTGATTGTTTATTCGCTGTTTAGAGGTGATTTCGTTCAGTAGTTGTGTTTGAATTTAATCAGGTTGTAGTTGCAAATACAATTTTATCTTCGTGTTTTTTACTTGCTCAAGAGACAAGTTTTAAAACCAAAACTACTGAATCGATAGTCTGTGGTTATTGGGTTGTCTAGCGATCTATTCGAGAGAGTGAATCCTAAACTCTCTCCCACACATTCAGCTCGGGAGAGTGAATGGACTAAGGCGAAAGTTGTGCTTCATTACCGCTTTCCGGTGTTCGAGAGAAACCAATTTGATTCGAGGTAAATTATTCGAGAGAAAATTTACCATCACTAAAGTCTAGCCTAGTTACCAATTTCCAGCGAGTTACTATCACTAGCATTTACCTGGTTGTGTATTTTAGCCCATATTCCTATCACATCCCAAGAATCTCGTCTCCATACTTGCATTTTCATTTTAGTTGATAATTGCTTACAAAACCCCCTTTGATAATTGACACTTGTGTCACCCATTAAATTTATCATGTTTTTCTTCGTAAATGTCTATAGCTATAATTGACTTGAGCATGTTTATACTTTTCTATTGATTCTCAAGTACTAACCACTCCCTGTGGGAACGATCCCAACCTTTGATTGGGTGATATTACTACTCACGATCGTTGGCACTTGAACTGGAAGTAGCGCCCTGATACGTCAAGTCAAAATGGCACCGCTACTAGGTATTGGTATTACTTGAGAATTTTTAGTTAAGTTGGATTTTGTTCTTATTAGTTATAGTTCTACTTACGTAATTTGTAGTTTTGTTTTGCTTGTTTATGTGTTGAAATGGGAAAAATGAGTGTAAAAGTTGGAAATGTTAATCATATAGATCACCCCTTGTTGATGTTATTTAATTTTAGGGATAACCTCCTAACATTCCAGCAATTGGAAGGTAAGACCATCCATGATATGTGGCCGAGATTTAAGGAATTGCTACAGCAGTGCCCGAATCATGCAATGCCAGACAAATTGCTGCTGGAATGCTTCTGTAGTGGTTTTGGTCCCGAAAATAGAAGCGCTGCTGATCAACTATTTACAGGCTGTTTGATACGACAACCATATGGATTAGTAGCCCAACTCCTTGATGGCATGGCAAAAGCTAACAAGGAAACATAAAAGGACCAAGAATGGGCCTCATTGTTGATTCAGCTGGATGATCTGTCCAAGAAGGTAATGAAGTTGGAAGCGAGGTCTAAAATGAAGAGTAAGTAACTTCCCCCTCGAAAGTGTAAAAAGTTGAAGCAATAGAAGGGTGGGCAAAATGGAGAGGTCCTCTCACTCATTCTACACCAAATCGAGGAATAAGATAAAGTGTTTAATGAGATAAAAGAAAATCTCGAAATGCTGAATTAGATGACGACCTCCCGTTCCATGATTATTCAGCTACAAGACGCCCAGATAAACCAAATGATGTCATGTCTCTACTTACAACATAAAGAGGGGGTGCCTAGTGATACTATGGTTGACCCCTAAAATGAGGTTTGAGAGGTGACTTGCGTCGTGCCACAACGTTAACTAAGGCGCTTCTTGGGAGGCAACCCAACATCCTTTTATTACTTTTGTTTTTGTTTTTGTTTTGATAAAATAACGGTGTGTTGAGTGTGCAGGTTAAAGGGTAGAATGTGTTCAAAAAGTTCAGTTTGGCTAGTACAAGAACCAGTCGGCGCATCGCCGAAAAGGTCGGCGAGCCCGACCTAATCAGCCGTTTGACTCAAGACATCTTCAAAATAGAGTCTGTAAAACTCGTCGTGCTCAGGAAATTATTGGCGAGTCACCAATTAAGTCGGCGATTCCGACGTAGATCGCCGTTTGGACCCCCACAATAACTGGAGGTCCTGTAAAACTCGGTGAGGTAAATAAACACTCGGCGTGTCGCCGAATGGGCGTGAACTGAACGGTTTTTCAGGCCAAAGGTTTAAAAGTTTCAAATTCATTCATTTTCCCTCACTTTTTATCTTCCCAAAGAAGTTTGAACTCTTATGCAAATGATCTTACCGTTGTGTCGTGTGCTGGGCCTCTCTGATAGGAATAGTATGCTTAAATGTTTATTTTAATTTAAACATCTTGCCCATAGTGTTTTGATTGTTGAAGTCCCGTAGCTTGGTGCATTGAAATAGATTAAATTATGTGGGGTAGTGCTTGTATGTTATGGGTCTTGTTTGAATTTGTGTTGTGCATCCTTTAATTTTGTTTTCAAGGGTTGCGGGGTTGATTTCGAGAAGATGGATTGAAAATAGGAACGGTGGGTCATTTGGCGAGCTGAGTCGAGCTCGCCGAACTACTCGGCAGTTCGCCTAATGTCCTCATCTCACCTTTAATTTCATGCTTTATGTTTTGATGTGTTCTGTAACTTTTGGCGAGAAGTCTGAGGTCACCAAAGGCACTCGACGACTCGCCGAAATTCTTCTTGATCGATCTTTGTCTACGCCCCTGAACCCTTGTTGCACTATAAATTTCGGCAAGCTAATTCTTGCTCTCCGAAAGATGTTGGCGATTCGCCGAAAGACCTTTCTCTTCGCCAACTTGTCTAGAATTCTGAGCTAGCCCTTTTGGCGAGCTTGATTTAGCTCGATAAATTTATTTGGTGACTCACTAACTGGTTCGGCGAGTTTATCTGCAAACTATTTTTCATGTGAATGTGATTAAATTATATCTGACTTTTGCCACTATTTTGTAGACATGGCTAGGTCTAAGGTTGCAGGAAGAAACATGCCACCCCAAGGGAAAGCAAATGGGATTACACTGAATGAGGATGCAACTGCATCCAAGGGTAAAGCTAAGAAACTTTCCACGAGAGGTGGGAAAAGAAAGGATAAAGGCAAAGCTCATGCATCACTGGAGGCAAGCTCTAACAGTGATGGCATCTATGATACTTACCCAACCACCTCTGGCAGTGAGGGTGAGCATCAGGATCCTCAAAACATGGCGTCTGATGATGATGAGCTTGTAGCAGCGCAAAGGGTAGAGCTACGATCTAAAAAGTTGAATGATCCGTCTAGAATCCGGACTCCTCAAGATGCCCCTCATCTTCCAGTTCTAGAGCAAGCAATAATGCTTGCACCACCAGTATATGGTCCTCCTCCCAAGTCAATGAATAGATTAAACATTGAGGGGCTGAGGACGATCCTTGAGGACAAGCGTCTGTCTACGGATGGAGTGATCGACAAGTAACTGAAAATAATGGATTGCCTGAAATACCACAAGTTCCAAATCTTTACCAAACCACGTGGCTCTTATATTCCAAACTGGGTCAGAGAGTTCTACAGTGCATACAGTGTATTAATACCCCAGAGAAAGAAACAAGCAGCAGCTTTCAAAGCAGTTGACTACGTGGATGTCAGAGGCCAGAAAGTAAATTGTGATAGTGCTGCTATCAACACAGTCTTGGGCATGTCCACACGTATTAATGATCACTGCCAGCATTTGATCAGAACAGAAAAGCTGAAAAAGATGAAGAAGTGGTTAGCCCCACTGATTTCAGATGGTCTTCCGAAGTGGTTGGAGGAAGGGGATCTGATTGAAAAGAAAGATTAGTTGCAAGATTCGGGTTTGGCTTTATCAGCAACATAATTATGCCATCTTAGAATGAGTCGATTCTTCGCGTTGCCAAGGCAGCCTGTCTGGGTTGCATCATAGAAAAGACTGGGATAAATTCGGGGCTCACCATAGCACAGGAAATTCTCATGAATGCAAAGCAGTGCCAGACCTCACTTCCCTTCCCGGTATTGATCACCGAGTTGTGCAGACGGGCTCAAGTACCTAGAGATGCAAAGAAGGATGTGGAAGTGATTCCCAAATCCTCCACTATTATCCAGATGATCGAAGCTAAATATCTTTAGGACTAGGGAGAGAATATGCAAAAAGAAGCTCCGGTGGACCCTTCCCCGGCTATGAACACACCATACCTGCAAAGGCATCTTTGCCTACTCCGGCCCCTGGTCCTTCAAGTAATCCTTGTATTGTATCTTCTAATGTATTTAGTTCTTATGCTACGGCACTTCCCCCTAGACCTGCTGTTGTTGCTGTCTCCCGGACTCCGATCTCTAAGGCCTCATTACTATGAATAGGACAGCTGGCCCATTCTGTTAATCGTCGGGCTGCCAGAGTAAAAACCTCCATTCCAGGCATGATTCAGACTTCCCTAGCTAATGTTGTGACACCATTGAGTGCTACCATTGATGCCCTAGTGGCTAGGATAGTGGTATGTGAGTGTGACCAAAGAGCCACTGATGAGGTGACGACTTTAAAGGCCGCCATTGTTGAGATAAGGAGAGATATGGATCAGCTAAAGTCCACTGATATGTCTATGGTCTTCGGGATGGTGGATATCCCCGATGTACCAGTTGAGCCAGCTGAGCCTGAATATGAGGCATAGACGGATGAGGAGATGCATAGCGTTGCTGAGGAAGTTTTTGATCAAGGCCTTACTGAGACTGAGGAGACCATGGTATATGCAGTCGTGCAGACTTTCTTGGTATATACACCTCGAGTCGAGTCCGGTGGAGCTGGTCCTTCTGAGGAGATTCTGGGCACTAATGCCCAAGTCCAGATTGAAGCGCCAGGCAGTGATGCCTAGACAGATGGAGTGACTGACTAGACAGGATCCCCTCTTTACCTTCATCTCTGTCTTACCTTTATTTTGACTTGTGGATAATATATTTTCATTTTCATTTGAGGACAAATGATTTTTGTTTGTGGTGGGGTGAGGCCCAACTTTGTGCATATTAGTTTTGTGTATATATTAGGTTTGAGCGTAAATTGTGTTGACACTGCTTTTGTGGATTCTTGAACTTGTGGCTTCTCATTTTTAATTTTAAATGATTTTTTACCCTTCCAAAAAAATTTGGCCACCTTTTTTGGCCACTCTTGTAAGTGTTGAATGTGGTTTTTCTCTTGCAAAGTTGAGTACTGGTTTTGGTCAATACCGATGACTCAAATAGTACTCATAATCGAACATAAATGAATGCTTAACTACGACGAAGCCAATTGAAGTTGCATAGACAATATGTGAAATCTTTTCATCTCGTTGTGACTAGCCAAGTATCGAATTGAGTCTCTTGTGATGAACATTGCACAATAATGGAAGTGTGAAGTCTTGTTTTACAATTGGTGTCAATGCCTTGTGTGATGAGCTTACCATGAACCATGTGTGAAGACGCCTAGAATTTTCCCCGTTGGTCCGGTTGACTAAGTGATGCAATATCTTGAGATGATCTTACGAAACTTTAAAGAGTGTGAACCAATTTGACATTATACCTCTTTTGTGGCTTACCTTGGGAGTGTGTGAACCTCTTTTGAGCACCCTTTGAACCTTAACCTTTTCTTGGAAGAAACCTGATAACATTGCTACCTTTTATTGATCCATTACAGATAATCATCATAATGTGTAGTCTGTTTGAATAGCAAACTTAGGCCAAAAGCCTAAGTTAGGGGTGTGGTGAAAAGATAAGGCAACTCAAGTAAATGGAAAGGAGTCCCTTATGCCTATTTTTTGAGAAAAATGGAACCCCTCCATATAAAAAAAGGAGATGAAAAGAAGAAGAGATTAAAAAAGAAAAAGAAAGAAAAAGTCATGAAATAAAGTTGTCGAAATACAAGGAAAATGGGGTTTCCAATGACTCATGGAAGATGAATAAGAGGTAACTTTTGAGCTTGAACGGAATTGATAAAGAGTAGGATAAAAAGGTGTTGTTCACATCACATTTCATGAGGATTTTCAACCTATAAGCCTAAATGACCATAGCATTACACTCAGCCCCATTACAAGCCTTGAAAAAGACCTTTTTGATCTTGAATGAGCTGAAGCAAAAGTCAATTGGAAAATAAGGGCAAACCTATGGGTGAAATCATGCATTATGTGTATCTTTGTGAGTGTGAGTGTTGATCTTGATTCTGAAACTTTAAATGATTGAACCTTTGAGTGAATATGGAATCATTTGTTTTTTGAGGGAAATTTGAATACCTTTATTGAGCTTGGACTTGTATTTGAACCAACTATAGTGAGCTAGAGATTCTTTAATAATTGTGAGTCACAACTTGAAACTTTGAGTTCACAATTGATCCTTGCATGAGTAAATTGAATCTTTTTGTGTGCATTCATAATTGATTCTTGTGTAGCATTGTTGGAGACACCTTTTTGAACTGCCGAACTTGAGTTTTACTTGAGGACAAGCAAAAGTTTAAGTTGGGGGTGTTGATGAGTCCTCGATTTGGACTCATTTAGGGGTTGATTTTAATAGATTTAGTGTCCTCAAATGCATATTTTGTCTCAATAACTGATGTAAATACTTGAATTTAAGGTATTTGAACTTAGGAACAAAGCATGGATACTATGGAGCAAAAAGGAACAAGGCGACCGAAAGAACGAAGAAACGAAGGCCTGAGGATCGCCTAAACCATTGGGTGAGTTGCCGAATGGCCTTAGTCTCGCCTACTATTCCAGTGTGCCAAGCTCTGAAGGATAAAATCTAGTCGGCGAGATAAAGGAGCAGTCGGTGATTCGTCGAATGATTCCGCGATGCAGTACTATATCGCCCAATGTTACAGAACTTGAGGTTGCTGAAAGACAATGCAGAAAGGCCATGAACCAGACCAAAAGGCGTATCGCCGAGTGGATCGGTGATCCTGACTAACTGCGCCGAGTGATCCTTCAGAACACACTTTTTGACAAATATAAATACTAGTTTGAATTTTTAGTTTAGTATGCAATTTTTAAGTTTTACATTTTAGAAACCAATTTCTAGAATTACTCAGTTTTAGAACATAGTTTTTGGGGAGACAACTTTCCTTAGATTTGAAGGGCTGAAGATTTCCATTTTCTAAGTAATTGGAAGTGGATATTGAAGATTCTTCATTCTTGACGTGTGTAAAGACAATATTTATCGTACCCATTTGATGGAAACACTCTTCGGTATCAATTTTTATCTCTTTTCTTTGTCTAGCTAAAACCACAATTCTTGGGGTGTGATTTTGTGAATATGGGTTGTATTTACTGTTGGGTATTGATAATTGATTGTTTATTCTCTGTTTAGAGGTGATTTCACAACTGCAGGGACCCGGTCCTCTACAGAGTATTCTCGTCCATGACTTAGGCTATACAACTGGAAAGCTGTCTTGTCAGAGGTTGGTGAAGTCGTCAGCGTATTGGACCAATCATAATGGATGAGGTTGTTTGTCCAATAGTCAATAATTCTTTTTGGTTGATATAATCAACATGACAAACAACAAATCAATTCATTCCTTCAAAGAGATAAAATTCAAGCTTCAAATAAAACAACAAGGGACCTCATCGACTGAAGACTTGCTTCTTGAACCTGTTGTTATTTTGATTGCTTGTATTTATGCTCAACTTGTAGGATTCGTTTCACTCTTGTTAGAAACGTTTCGAAACTTTGTGTGAGTCATTGTAGGAACATAGTTAAGGGTAACTTCATGTCTTATGGTCAAAATTCTATATTAATATATGAAGGGTTAGTATAGTGGGCAATGAATGCATTGTTAGGGCTCAGTAAGTAATAGGTTGTATTATATAGCATCGAGATTAGGAGGTTAATCTCATGGTTGTAAACTGTGCTTCGCTTCTGCTTGAGAAGATTATTGAAAATAGTTTTGAAAGTCCTGTGTGATAGGTCGTGATTTTACTCCCTTGAACAAGGAGGTTTCCACGTAAAGGTTTGTGTGTTCTCTTTAACTCCAGCATTTACTTTGTGTTTTATCTGTGTTAAAGGACGTGGTCTTATTATAATCAATGGCCGCATATATTCCATCAATTGGTATCTAGTTGACACCAAGAGAAGAAAGATCTTGAAGGAATGGTTGCTCCACCAAGTCTGGATGAAGGTCGATCCACCACTCGTCCACCTCAATTCAACGGATAATTCTATGGATGGTGGAAGTCATGGATGCCGAATTTTATTAATGTGGAAGACGCAAAACTGTGGGATGTGAAACTTGACGGACCATACATTCCGACCAAGGACTGGAAGGAAAGGGAGCTGACTAAAGTGATTCCCATAACCACAAGGGAATACGATGAAGCTGACATGAAGAAAATCGAGAAGAACTATAAGGACAAGAAGTTGTTGGTCGAGATGAATACAACAAGATCTCTTCATCTAAGGCTGCTAAAGAAACTAGGACTGCCTTAAAAAGCCCATGAAGGAACTACTTAAGTTTAGGAGTGCAAGGTAGACATACTGGCGACTTAATATGAGAACTTTAGCATGAAGAAAGGTGAAACCATCCATGAGATGCATATAAGGTTCACCTCCATTACTAATGAGCTTAAGTGTCTTGGTGAGACAATCCATTCAAGCAAACAAGTTCGAAAATTCCTCAGGGTCCTTCCCAAATCATGGGAAATCAAAGTGAATGCTATCACGGAGGCCAGAGATCTAAAGGTCCTTACCATGGATGACCTGATCGGAAATTTGCAAACCTACAAGTTGAACAAGCAACATGGTTAATCTGTAAGGAATGAAAGAAGGAGAAATCAGTGGCATTGAAGATCTCAGTTGAGGGGTCTGAAGATAAGGATAAGATGGCTTATATGACTAGATGATTCAAGAAGATAGTTAAAAAGCAAGGAGCATTTCAGAAGAAGGGGACTACCAGCAGAATGGCGAATGCTAATGACCTCTGCCACAAATGTGGAAAGCCTGGCCACTTTATGAGAAACTGTTAGAGCCAAAACCATGAAGCTCAGGACTACTAACTATGTCGAAGGGATCAGGTCCCTGACCATGCTAAAAGGAAGGCCAATGCAGATTAAGTTGTAAAGAAAGACGTTGCAGTATGGGGAAATGCCTCTATCGACTGTGAAGAGGAAGAAAATCATGAAGATGACTCGATGATGGTTGATGAGTCTATGATTTGGACTCATTTAGGGCTTGATTTTAATAGATTTAGTGTCCTCAAATGCATATTTTGTCCCATTAACTGATGTAAATACTTGAATTTTAGTTATTTGAATATAGGGACAAAACATGGATACTATGGAGCAAAAAGGACTAAGGTAGCTGAAAGAACGAAGAAAAGAAGGCTTGATGATCGCCTAAACCATTGGGAGAGTTACCGAAAGGCCTTAGTATCACCCAATGTTCCATTGTACCAAGATCTGAAGGAGAAAATCGAGTTGGCGAGATAAAGGAGCCGTCGGCAAGGGGTGTAATGACCCTAAAAATGAACTAGTTAAACTAGAGCCTAACGTGTGTGCGTTTGAGTTTGGTGTGAAGTTTGATGACGTTTTACGTTGTACCGTGTCATGGTTGAGGGGTTTAGTGGTTAAACATGAAGGTATTACTCCCTATGGACCACCCTAGGGGTCTTTTAGGAGGACCCTAAGCTTAACCCTCAAGGCTTCCCCAATTGATGAAAGTTGGCCAATGTAGGGTGACCTACGAAAGGGGTCCATGCCCCGTGGATGGCCTCTGTAGGTCAAGGGGCCCCAAACCAAGCCACAGCCTCAGACCACGGACCAACAACACGGTCTGTGAATGTAATCACGGTCTGTGAGCCAAGGGCTCGTGAATGGCACCTGCTTGCTGTCAAGGACACGACCAAGCTAGGGGTGAATTGGTAAATTCACCCAAGTCCTAATTAGTGTGTGGGAGGTTATTTTAAGTATTTTAACATATTTTAAGAGTATTAAAACATTAAAATAATTTTTTAGATTTCATTATTCATTTCCCCCCAAATCAAAACCCCTCCCCTCCTAAAGTCTTTTCTCTAGAAACTCTATTGTAGATCAAGGTCAAGTTCAAGCTAGGGTTGGGCGTTCCAAGGTGTTTCTTCTTCAATTTTCATAGGGAATCAATAGCAAGGCTTTTCATTGAAGGAGCCAAATCCAAAGTGATTTCAAAGTTTTCAAGTTCATGAAAAATCCTAGATTTTACTCAATCTCATGGTTTCTCCCATCGAACGTTTTCAAATGATAAAATATGATTATATTGATGTTTAATTAGTTATTTAAGATTAAAATACTCTATGAACCCATGATTTCTCTCAATTCCTAAATTGTGCCTTATGAAGTGGGTTTATTTATTATGAATGAATGTTGATGGATTTATGCCTAGATTGATTTAGAGTATTGAATTGTATCATCATCTATGCCTAATTATGGTGAATTTTTGATGAATTGAGGATTTATAATCATAGTCTTGAAAGGGAAAGTTTGAGCTAATTACTTGTTGTAGTAGAATTGTATTAGAGATGTTGATCCACTTGAAAGGTGGAGGTGTTTAACTACTTTGTATGTTGTGATTATGGACTTGAAGGCATAGTTTGAGGAATTGAAGTATTATAACGATAGTGCATATGTGAATGTTATGTGAAGGATTTGCATGTGATTTCAATGATTGAATGATGATCTTGTATAGAAGGTAATTGTGTTGTTGTTGATAGTATATTCTCACTAAACACTCATGAATCTTGATGATGGAATGTGAAGGGTTTCTATTGTGTAATGTTGTATCTTGACTTGGTAGACTTAGGTGCCCTCTTCTTGATAAATGAAAGCTTTGTTGAATGTGATCTCTTGAATTGGTAGGCTAAGGCATCCTTTTCTTGTATTGATGAAGGTGACCTTGAATGAAGTGTCTTGAGTTGGTAGGCTTAGGTATCCTCCTTTTGAATAATGAATGAACCTTGACTTAATGTCTTAATGAATATGAATCGGTAGGCCTAATGTTGGTAGCCCTTTCATAAATGACTAATTAATGTGTTGATGACCTAGAATTGGTAGAACTAGTGTTGGTAGCGTTTCTATAAATATCTAATAAAGTATTCTAGGCTAAAACTTGGTTTGGTAGACCTAATGTTGGTGGCCTTTCATGAGGAGTATAGGTACTAATGTGAATGTAAAACACCTGGGACCGGTAGACCTAATATTGGTGGCCTTTCCTTCCGTGTGTGTTAAACCTTGAAGCGGTAGACCTAATGGTGGTGGCCTCCTTCTTGTGTGAAATGGTGGACTTAGAGATTGTAGACCTAATAGTGGTGGCTCTCTCTAGGAAAGTCAAGAGCTATCCTTAAAGTACCTTGAAGCGGTAGGTCTATTGGTGGTGGCCCTTTCTTGGGAAAAGTACTTTTGGTCGGTAGGCCTAATGTTGGTGGCCCTCTCAAGTACAAAAAATTGATGTTAATGAAACAACTCTATGGGAATGTGGGCTAAGCACCGAGAGAATATGGTTAGATGGAGGTTCTCCCAACGTTAGGTCAGATCTCAATGAACATCTTTCATATCCGATAACTAAGTGCCCACATAGGTCCTAGCTAATGGATCCACCTAAGCTAGATGAACCGGTCTTCCTTCGGCAAGGAGATCACCTCTTTTCGGTGTGGGGGGCAGAACACCAAATTCCATGTCTAGCTTGCATGGTCTATGTCAATTAAACGCTTATTCCTATCGTATGAGATGTACATTATGGTTTCTTGAGAGGTTCTACAAAAAGTGGGTGGTAGTATGGGATGCCATCCATGCATTGCACGAGTAGGCTTTGAGAGGGTCATAGTGAGTTCTCTAAGTCTTAACGGCTATTGTTTGAATGTCCTCCTAGGAAGAAGTTAAGGAGAATATTGATCTAGTGTCTAATGAATGAATGTGTTCTAAAGGAAGTTATTGATGAATGTTGACTCTTATATGCTTAAATGTAAATGATGCATACTACACTTGGATTGTATTGTGAGTACTTCCTTGTCATGACTTATTGTATATGAATGTGCCTTGTCTAGGGTGACTTCAAAGGAGTACTTAGTGTGAGTAGTAGTATGGGATGCTACTTGTACATTGTACAAGTATGACTTCGAGTTGTCTTAGGTGTTGGTCTTAATGTGCTGATGTGATTCATGTATTGTTTATGTCTTTTATATGCTTTATTGTGTAAAGGTGGAAAGGATGAATGGTAAGTTCACTTATGGTGACCTTAAGGTGGTGCCTTAGTGTGGATGGTGGTATGGGACGCTATCCATAAATTGCACAAGGTATAGCATGAGGATTACTCGAGTTAAAGGCTTAAGGTAAAGGTAAAGGTTTATATGTTAATCTAGTTCAAATGTGAAAATGTGACTTGTATGTTGGTTGTGACTTATATTATGCCTCTTTTATAAATGTTTATGAAGTTTTACTAAAATGGCATAAATTATGACTTTCAATCAAAAATGTCATTTTTTGCATGGCTTCCATACTTAGTACTTTTTGTGCTAAACCCACTCTTCCCCTTTTCTTACTAAAGTGTAGGGTTTGGAGATATTGGTGTTCTATGCTTTGAGGAGTAGGTTTCTAAGGTGCTTGAAGATGAAGACTTGGTGAGTCCTCATAGTTTCGAGGACAATACGCATTTTGTTCCTTTATGTCTTTTAGTTCATGTTAAAGCTTCTGTATGGGCTAAGTCCCAATGTTGTATTCAAAGTATTAGATGGTTTGAGACATAGTATATAAAGTCTAGAAAGTCTTCCGCTTGCCTTTTAATGAAAGATGTCTTCGATTGTAAAAGAAAAGTTTTAAATTCTTCTATATTTTCCTATGTTCTTATGTTCAAGAATGCTATGAGGCTTGTATTAGACCCCTTCGGGGTCGAGTACGCCGTGTTACTACTAGTGCGTGCTCTTGGGTCATGACATGAATGATTCCGTGATGCAGTACTCCATCGCCCAGTGTTACAGAACTTGAGGTTGCTGAAAGACAATGAACCAAATCGAAGGGCAGATCGCCGAGTGGATCGACGATCCCGACTAACTGCGCAGAGTGATCCTTCGCAGCACACTTTTTGACAACTATAAATACTTGTGTGAATTTTTAGTTTAGTATGCAATTTTTAAGTTTTATATTTTAGAAACCAAGTTTTAGAATTACTCAGTTTTAGAACTTAGCTTTTGGGGTGACAATTTTCCTTAACTTTTAAGAGTTGAAGATTTCCATTTTCTAAGCAATTGGAAGTGGTTATTGAAGATTCTTCATCCTTGACGTGTGTAAAGACAATATTTATCATACCCATTTGATGGAAACACTTTTCGGTTCAAATTTCTATCTCTTTACTATGTCTAGCTAAAACCGCAATTCTTGGGGTGTGATTTGTGAATATGGGTTGAATTTACTGCTGGGTATTGCTAATTGATTGTTTATTCACTGTTTAGAGGTGATTTCGTTCAGTAGTTATGTTTGAATTTAATGGGGTTGTAATTTCAAATACAATTTTATCTTTGTGTTTTTGACTTTCTCGAGAGAGAATTTTAAAACCAAAACTACTGAATCGATAGTCTATGGTTATTGAGTTGTCGTGGGTTCAGCTCGAAAGAGTGAATCCTAAACCCTCTCCCACACATTCAGCTCGAGAGAGTGAATGGACTAAGGCGAAGGTTGTGCTTCATTGCCGCTTATCGGTGTTCGAGAGAAACCGATTTGATTCGGGGTAAATTATTCGAGAGAAAATTTACGCCACTAAAGTCTAGCCTAGTTACCAATTTGCAGCGACTTACTATCACTAGCATTTACCCGGTTGTGTATTTTAGCCCATATTCCTATCACATCCCAATAATCCCGTCTCCATATTAGCATTTTCATTTTAGTTGATAATTGCTTACAAAACCCCCTTTGCTTATTGAAACTTGTGTCACCCTTTAAATTTATCATGTTTTTCTTCGTAAATGTGTATAGCTATAATTGACTTGAGCATGTTTATACATTTCTATTGATTCTCGAGTACTAACCACTCCATGTAGGAACGATCCCAACCCTTGGTTGGGTTATATTATTACTCACATTCGTTGGCACTTGAATTGGAAGTAGTGTCCTGATACGTGAAGTCAATGATGATGAAACTGTCTTCAACTCAATATTTTCTCTGATGAAAAAATATGATGGTGAAGAGGACTAGAAAGAATTAAGTATTTTCGATATCAAGAGTGATGTAGACAGTTTATCTATTCTGAGAAAACTTGTTGTTGTGCTGATGACTCTGTAGATGAAATCAAATAGAAAATTTAATGTTGAGTGAAAAATTAAGTCGGCGTGAAGATGTAAAAACTGCCCTTAACTCTCAGATGTATAAATGGATGTTAGGGTGAGTATTCTGGAAGCTGAGGTAAGTCTTTTTTATCTCAAGAGTGTTTAGACACTTTATCTATTAAGTGATTGAGAAAACCTGTTGTTGTGTTGATTGACTGTCACGACCCAGGGGCACCCCTATATGCAACACGACGTACAAGACTTCGAAAATTGTCATACTAGCCTCATAACATTCTTGAACATAAGAGCATCGAAAAACAGTGCGGAATTTAAAAGTTTTCTTTACAATCAAAGTCCTTTTTCATAAAAAGCAAGCGGAAATCTTTCTAAACTTTGTCTCAAACCATCTACAATACTTTGAATAAACTTTGGGACAGAGCCCATACAAAAGCTCTAAACATAAAGTAAAAGACACAGAGGGAAATAGTGGGTTCGTCCTCGAAACTGTGAGGACTCACCAAATCTTTATCTCCTTGCTCCTTAGAAACCAATCCTTCAAGTATAGAACATAAAATCCCCAAACCCTACACTTTGGTAAAAATGAAAAATATGGGTTAGCACATTTAATGTACAAAGTATGATAGCCATGCAAAAACCATACTTAAAAAGGACATTTTGGTTGAAAACCATGCATATGCCAATTTTGAGAAAGCTTCATGAACATAAGTATAAGAGGCATAAGATACACCATAACCAACATATAAGCCATTTCATCACATTAAAATTTCACCGTAAGTAACCCCAAGCTATACTTTGTGCAATGTATGAACAGCGTCCTATACCACAATCCATACTAAGTACCACATTAAGACCACCAAAAGTGAACTTACCATTCTTCCTTTTTATCATTAGACAACACTCATACATAAGGAACATAAACATTTCATCAGTCATAACAAGGAAGTAACTCATAATAAAATCCAAGTATAGCATGCATCATCTCATTAAGCATATAAGTCAACATTATTCATTAGTCTCATTAAAATCACTTTCATACATTGTCATTAAGACATTAGATAACTCACTATAGCCCTCTCAAATCCTATTCATAAAATGCATGGATGGCATCTCATACTACCACCCACACTTCATAGAACTTCTCAAGCAACCATAGTGCACATCTCACATAATGGAAATAAGCGTTTAACCGACATAAACCATGTGAGCTTAACATGGAATCCGGTGTCATAAACCCTCACCGTAAAGAGATGATCTACTTGCCTAAGGTAATACCGGTAAGATTTTAGCATAGGTGGATCCACTAGCTAATATCCTGTGTGGTCACATAGTTATGAGATAGCAAGATGTTCATTGGAACTCTAACCTAACATTGGGAGAGTTTCCATCTTAGCATATCCACTTGGTTCTTAGCCACCATTCCCAAAAAGCATTTTATTCACATTACATTATTGTACTTGAGAGGAATGTCATTGGCCTATCGACCCAAGTTACATCATTACACATGAAAGGAATGCCATAAGCCTATCGATTCATGGTACATTATCAGGATAGTTCTTGAGTCCTCATGAAAGGAATACCATAAGCCTATCGATTCATGGTTCATCACTACATTATTATACATATGAAATGAATGCCATAAGCCTATCGATTCATGGTACATTAGCTCAGTAGGAAAGGAATGCCATAAGCCTATAGATTCATGGTACATTAATCCACATTACTTTCATTTACATAAGAAGGGGATGCCTAAGCCTATCAATTCAAGATGTAACATTACATTGAGGAAGCTCTTCACATTCTATCATCATCATTCATGAGTGTTAATTGACAATATGCTTTCAATAATAACATAATTACATTGTAAACATGATCATTACACTTTCATTAAGATCACATACATATACTTCACATCATGATCCTACATAGATCCTTCATGCAATTGCCCTCCAAGGATATGAATCAATATCAACCTAAACATCAATAATAATACATTATATAAGGGAATTAACATGATTCAATAACTAATTCAATATAAACATAAACAATTCAACATACTTTCATGATCAATGAATTCTCAATCACAAATCACAACTTAGGTTTTTGGGGGAAAACATGGTTTCATAGGAGAAATTCACCATAATTCATCATTAAATAAACAATCCATTCACAATTCATCATATATAAACCTTTGAAAACGTTTTGGAATTGAACCCATGCATAGTTTGAAACCCTAGGTTTTTGGGGGATTTTGGAGACTTGAAATCATCTTTGGATAGGGCTCCTTGAATGAAACTTAATCAATGATAAATACTACCATACCTTAATGGAATAAAATACACAAAAATTGAGTGAGAATGGTGAGATCTTGAGCTTGAAAGCTTGACTCCTTCTTCTCCAATGGTGGCTTCTAGAGAGAGAATATTTGGAGAGGTGGGTAGTTTCTAATTTGTGTTTTGGAATAATGAATTGGAAAAGGAGTTTTAATACTTTTAAAAGCCTTAAAATACTTTAATTAATCAATAATAACCATCCCCTAACTTAACTAACTTTAAAAGGAATTTACCAAATCACCCTTACCTTGGCCGAGTCTTGGACAGCAACACAAGTGTGACCAATGATCCCCCACCCACGGACCATGGGTGGGTCTACAGGCTGTATTGGCTTCTCGTGGTTTGGTTCTTCAACCTAAATTTTTGTGCCTTGACCCACGGAGGCCATCCATTGGGCGTGGATAGACCTATGGGGCGTAGGTCCTATCCATAGCTCACATGATTTTTGGCTGATTTTTGGTTTCTTGGAGTCTTGGGGATTAGGCTTTAGGGTCCTCTTCAAGGACCCCTTGGTTGGTCCTTGGCGATTCGTACCTTGACGTTTAACCCCTCAACCCCTCAACCAAAGCTCGGAAAGATAATTCACAACTTGAAACCCCATAACAAACTCAAACACACATTCGTTAGGCTCTAGTTTCACCTACTAGTTTTCCGGGTCATTACATTATCTCCCCCTTAGGAACATTTGTCCTCAAATGAAACTTTAGATACTTTAAGGGATTAAAAAGTCAGGACTAGAAGCCCATCATGCATGCAACATCATAATCAATGCACAAAACTTAGGAGGAAACAACAACTCCAACTCAAACATACTCCATGCAACTCAAGAAAGTAAGAACTACATCTACAACTCATTACGCATGAAAACTTCAACATTTCTCATTTCATCGGAAAAATTACCTTCTCCAACTAAAATCATGCTCATCATTAAGCACATTAGATGATTTCTCTTAAAAGCACCTTTAGGCATGTTCAACAATTCACTTCATGAAGCATATAGGCCACTCATACTAAATGCACATCAACATGAGGAACATAAATCATAAAACTCATTTTCTGGTTTAAACATGAATTCATCAAGAACATGCATAACACAAGGAGGCCATGGAAACACATAATCACACATGACTCCAAAACATGAAACAAGCTACAACGAACTCTTGGTCTCAAGCTGGAATAGGATAGAAGGAAAGAGATAAGGATATCAGAACTCTCAACAACCTTACTATTCAACATACCATCACCCTTCCTAGGAGTGAACCTCAAACCAAAGCTAACATGAAAAATAGCACATGGACCTTAACAAGGCATTCACAACCATAAGGAACTATCAACATACCGGTGCCTTACTAGGACACCAGTCCTCAACATTTTTTCATGGATGGAACTTCTTTACCATTCTATTTCTTAACTTGCTGGTCTAAGATCCCAACTGGTGTTTCTAAACTAGGAAGGCCCTCATTAAGCAACTCTTGCTCACAAACAACCTTACCACACCACTCAAGGTCTCATATGAGTTTACCAAACCGGGTCAAATTTCTCAAACTCACTACACCTCATAAGATGAGAATTTCAAGCAAACCTAAATCATGTACATCAAAACACCCAGCGACCTTGCTATCTAAGCGCATTATCTCCCCATTGGGAGTAATCCTATACAAATTCTTTACAACATTACCTCTTTCAATTCTAAGGTCGGAGCAAGTCCTGACTAAACCTTCATACTCATCACCCAAGATGCTTCTAAACCAAGGTGAATTACACTTCTACCCTTGTTAGAGGAGCCTACTTACTTCACACATCTAGGCATTTCTAAAACACCTTATTCATCAATCCTATCAACATACCTAAAAATTCATCATGACTAAGTCAGGTTCTAACATCATCTAAACATAACCATAAAGCAACCCATTCATACTAGAGATAACATCATAATCTATCAAGTCACGTAGCCATAATTGGCTTCACAACCAACCTTTTCTCCCTCAATATTTGTAGCATTAGCCCTTCAAG
Organism: Solanum gracilifrons; assembly: GCA_029582605.1. NCBI lineage: Eukaryota > Viridiplantae > Streptophyta > Magnoliopsida > Solanales > Solanaceae > Solanum > Solanum gracilifrons. The sequence continues at coordinate 7,123 of JAJOOH010014668.1, read as the reverse complement.
TGGTCATAATCTAAAGACCATCGGATAAGGAATAAGAGAGAGACCTTATAGAGTTAAACTTTATGGCAGAACTTGAAGAATGAAGAAGTGAGATTTTCCTAACATCCAATAGCCTCATATTCATAAATGTGGCACGCTTCACATTTATGAACAAGACTCTACTAGACATGGTTTGAGACATCCTAAAATAATCCCAAAATCTTATGCTCTGATACCATATTTATCACGATCCAAGGGTACCCCCTAGATGCAACACGGCGTACAAGACTCCGAAAATTCTCATACAATCCTCATAGCATTCTTGAACATAAGAGAATAAAAAATAGTGCGGAATTTAATACTTTTCTTTACAATCGAAGTCATTTTTCATAAAAAAACAAGCGGAAGTCCTTCTAAACTTTGTCTCAAACCATCTATAACACTTTGAATAAACTATAGGACATAGCCCATACAAAAGCTCTAAAGATAAAGTAAAAGACATAAAAGGAAATAGTGGGTTCGTCCTCGAAACTATGAGGAGTCACCAAACCTTCATCTCCTTGCTCCTTAGAAACCTATCCTTCAAGTATAGAACATAAAATCCCCAAACCCTACACTTTGGTAAAAATGAAGAAATATGGGTTAGCACATTTAATATACTAAGTATGATAGCCATGCAAAAACCATGCATATGCCAATTTTGAGAAAGCTTCATGAACATAAGTATAAGAGGTATAAGATACAACATAACCAACACATAAGTCATTTCATCACATTAAAACATAGTCAATGATATAAGCCATTTTATCACATTAAAATTTTACCTTAAGTAACCCCAAGCTATACTTTGTGCAATATATGAATAGCGTCCCATACCACCATCCACACTAAGTACCACATTAAGTAAACTTACCATTCTGCCTTTTCATCATTAGAAAATACTCATACATAAGGATCATAAACATTTCATAAGACATAACAAGGAAGTAACTCATAATACAATCTAAGTATAGCATACATCATCTCATTAAGCACATAAGTCAACATTCTTCATTAGTCTCATAAAGAGCACTTTCATACGTTAGTCATTAAGACATTAGAGAACTCACTTTAACCCAAAGCCTACTCATGCAATCAATGGATGGCATCCTATACAACCACCCACACATCATAGAACTTCTTAAGCAACCATAGTGCACATCTCACATGATGGGATTAAGCGTTTAACTGACATAGACCATGTGAGCATAACAGGGAATCCGGTGTCATAAACCCACACCGTAAAGAGGTGGTCTACTTGCCTAAGGTAAAACCGGTAACATTTTAGCATAGGTGGATCCACTAGCTAATATCCTATGTGGTCACATAGTTATGGAATAGGAAGATTTTCATTGGAACTCTAACCTAACATTCGGAGAGTTTCCATCTTAGCATATTCACTCAGTGCTTAGCCTACATTCCCATAGAGCATTTCATTCACATTATATTATTTTACTTGAGAGGAATGCCATTGACCTATCGACCCAAATTACATCATTACACAACAAAGGAATGTCGTAAGTCAATCGATTCATGGTACATAATTAGGATAGTTCTTGAGTCCTCATTAATGGAATTCCATAAGCCTATCGATTCATAGTTCATCATTACATTATTATACACATGAAAGGAATGCCATAAGCCTATAGATTCATGGTACATTGACTCATTAGGAAAGGAATTCCATAAGCCTATAGATTCATGGTAAATCAATCCACATTACTTTCATTTACACAAGAAGAGGATGCCTAAGCCTACCAATTCAAGATGTAACATTACATTGAGGAAACCCTTCACATTCTATCATCATCATTCATGAGTGCTAATTGAGAATATTCTTTCAATAATAACAAAATTACATTCTAAACATGATCATAATACTTACACTAAGATTACATACATATACTTCACATCATGATCCTACATACATCCTTCATGAAATTACCCTCCAAGGCTATGAATCAATATCAACCCAAATATCTTGAATACTACATTATATAAGGGAATTAACATGATTCAATAACTAATTCAATATAAACATTAACAATTCAACATATTTTCATGATCAATCAATTCCTAATCACAAATCACAACTTAGGATTTTCGGGGAAAACATGGGTTCATAAGAGAAATTCACAATAATTCATCAGTAATTCAACAAACCATTCATAATTCATCATATATAAACCTTTGAAACCGTTTTGGAATAGAACCCATGCATAGATTGAAACCTTAGGTTTTTGGGGGATTTTGGAGACTTGAAATCATCTTTTGATAGGGCTCCTTGAACGAAACTTAATCAAGTATAAATAATACCATACCTTTAGGGAAGAAAATTCATGAAAAATTAGTGAGAATGGTGAGATCTTGAGCTGTAAAGCTTGACTCCTTCATCTCCAATGGTGGTTTCTAATGAGAGAATATTTGGAGAGGTGGGTAATTTCTAATTTTTGTTTTGGAATAATGAATTGGAAAAGGAGTTTTAATAATTTTAAAAGCCTTAAAATACTTTAACTAATCAATAATATCCGTCCCGTAACTTAACTAACCTTGAAAGGAATTGACGAAATCACCCTTACCTTGGCCGAGTCTTGGACAACAACACAGATGTGACCTACCAACCCCCACCCATGGATCGTGGGTTGCTCCACAGGCCATACTGGCTCTTCATGGTTTGGTTCTCCAACCTAAATTTTGGGGCCTTGACCCATGGAGGCCATCCACGGGGCATGTATGGACCTATGGGGAGTAGGTCCCATCCGTAGCTCACATGTTTTTTTGCAGATTTTTGGTTTCTTGGGGTCTTGGGGGTTAGGCTTTAGGGTCCTTCTTAAGGACCCCTTGGTTGGTCCTTGGGGAGTCGTACCTTGATGTTTAACACCTAAGCCCCTCAACTAAAGCTTAGAAACACAATTTATAACTTGAAACCCCATAACAAACTTAAACACACACTTGTTGGGCTCTAGTTTCACCTACTAGTTTTCCAGGTTCGTTACATTTACTCTGTAGATTAAATAAGTACAGAAAGTTTAATGTTGAGTGAAAAATTAAGTCTGTTTTAAGATGAAAAAACTGCCCTTAACTCTCAGATGTCTGAAATTGGTGTTAGGGTGAGTATTCTGGAAGCTGAGAGTATTCAACTTGAAGAGGAACCTGGTACCTCTGAGGGTGCAAAAAAAAACTCAATAGTCTTGAGCTTGAGTTACAGGAAAGTCTGAAAGTTTCTGAGTCCAAACTAGCTACCTCTCTTGAAAAAAATTCACAACTAGTAAGGGACCTAAGTCAAGTCAAAGTAGAGTTAAGCCACTCCCTAAAATGGCCTGACTCATCTAAGATCCTTTCAAACTTATCAAATCAGAAATTCAACAGAAGAAAAGGTCTAGGGTGTAAAAATATAAAACCTTCTTACAACCCTCATAGCAGCAAGTATGTGTCTATTTATGATAATTTGTTGTGCACTTATTGTTGAAAAAATGGTCACTTTAAAAGAAATTGTGAGTCTCTGAAAAAGGCAAAAGAAAATCAAGAAAAATTCCGTAGAATAGAAAAAGGGAAGGTAAGAAAATAGGGGGTACCTGGTCCTAGGTATCGTTTTAGCAAAGAATAAATTGCCCCCTTGGATCGGAAGGTTTCTGATCAAACCTTTTTATAGCTTTTGGGAACTCCATCTCAAACGGGTTCTTAAATCTAACAAGTAATCATTTTGCAGAAGAGAGGAAGTAGTCAATGCTGGTACATGGACAGTGGGTACTCGAAGCATATAACTAGATACACTAAAAACATCCTCTCTTTGGAAGCACACCAAGGTGGTGGTGTGTTATTTGGAGACGGTAAAAAGGGATTAATTATTGGTAAAACCCAAAACCTAATAAACCCTAAACCCTAACCTTAAACTCTAAATCCTAAACCTAAAACAATAGGAAACCCTAAAACCTAAACCTTAAGAAATCCTAAATCCTGTAAACCCTAAAAACCATTTAAAACCCTAATCTCTAAACCCTAAATCCTAAAAATCCGTAACCCCAAAACCCTAAAAAAAAACTTAAGGCAAACTCAACCCTTAAAAACCCTAAAAAAACCTAAAAAACACCTAAAGCTAAAAAAAAGTCTAAGCTCTAAACCCTATAAAGCCCTAACTCATATATACTAAACACTAATAAACATAAAAACACCCTAAGCCCTAAAACCTAAACCAATAAAATCCTAAAAAACCATAACCGTAGAAACCCAAAGCCCTAAGCCCTAAAAACCAAAAAAAAACCATTGACTTAAGACCCTAAGAAACACTTCACCTTAAGACCCTTCAAAAAACCCTAAACCCTTAACCCTGAATACCTAAATAAAACCCTGAACCTAACACCTTATGTATAAAAAAAACCCTAAGCCCTAAACCCTAAACGCTATCTTAAAACTCCATATCCTAAACCTAAAATCCTAAGAAACCCTATACCCCAAACCATAATAAACCCTAAAACCCTACAGGTCCCTAAGAAACACTTAACCCTTAAAAATCAAAAAAACTCAAAGCTTTAAACCCTATAAAGCCCTAACTGGTATACGCTAAGCCCTAAAAACACACCAAAAAGAACCCTATGCCCTAAATCCTAAAAACCTAAATAAAACCCTTAACCTAAAATCCTAAAGCTAAACAAACCCTAAGCCATAAACTCTAAAACCTAATGTAAAACCCTAAACCTATATAAAACCCTTAGCCTAAAACCCTAAACACTAACCAAAAACCCTAAATCCTAAACCTAAATCCCCAAGAAACCCTTAACACTAAACTTTAAGAAACCATAAATACTATATACCCTAAAATAAACCATAAAAACCATTTAAAATCCCTAAAAACCCTAAGCTCCAAACCCTAAATCCTAAAAATTCGTAAACCCTAAACCTAAAAAGAAAAAAAATGTTAATCCCTAACCCCTAAGAGTCACCTAACCCTTAAAAAACCAAAAAAACCTCTAAATCTAAAATATTCTAAGCTCTAAACCCTATAAAGCCCTAAATTGTATATATTAAATCCTAAAAACACCAAAAAAAACTTAAGCCCTTTACCCTAAACCTATAAAACCCTAAACAACCTTAACCTAAAAAACCCAAAGCTCTAAACCCTAAGAAACATTTAACACTTAAAAACCCTAAAAAGACCTAAAGACCCCTAAACCTTAAAAACTCTAAGCTCTAAACCCTATAAAGACGTAAATCGTATATGCTAAACCCTAAAAAAAGCCCTAAACCTATAAAATCCTAAAAAACCTTAACTTAAAAAACCCAAAACCCTGAAAACCCAAAACTCTAAAAACCTAGATAAAACCCATAACCTAAAAAACCCTAAACCGTAACCTTAAACTCTACATCCTAAACCTAAAATAATAGGAAACCCTAAACCCTAAACTTTAAGAAATCCTAAATCCTATAAACCCAAAAAACCATTTATAACCCTAATCTATAAACCCTAAATCCTAAAAATTTGTAACCCCAAAACCCTAAAAACAAACTTAAGGAAAACTCAACCCTTAAAAAAAAAACCAAAAAAGACCTAAAGCTTAAAAAACTCTAAGCTCTAAACCCTATAAAGCCCTAAATCATATATGCTAAGCCCTAATAAACACAAAAAAAACCTAAGACCTCAACCCTAAACCTTTAAAATCCTAAAAAACTATAACCTAAGAAAACCAAAGCCCTAAACCCTAAAAACCTAATTAAAACCCTTAACTTAAAACCCTAAGAAACACTTCATCTTAAAACCCTTCAAACACCCAAAATCCCTACACCCTAAATACCTAAATAAAATCCTGAACTTAAAACCTTATGTATAAATAAAACCCTAAGCCCTAAACTCTAAATCCTAAACATATAAAACCTAGATAAAACCCTTGACCCAAAACCCTAAACAATAAAACACCCTAAACCCTCACCAAAAACAAAAAGCCCTAAGAAACCCGAAGCCCTAAACCCTAAAAACATAGATAAAACCCTTGACCTAAAACCCTAAACAATAAAACACCCTAAACCCTAACAAAAAACCTAAAGCCCTAAGAAACCCTTAACCCTAAAATAAACCCTAAAAACCATATTTAACCCCTAAAATACCTAAGATCTAAACACTAAATCCTAAAAATCCATAAACCCTAAACCTAAAAAATACAAAAACCTCAACCCCTAACCCTAAGAATTACTTAACCCTTCAAAACCCAGAAAAACCCAAAACCTTTTAATCTAAAAAAGTCTAAGCTCTAAACCCTATAATGCCCTAAATCGTATATGCTAAACCCTAAAAACAAAAACAAACAACAAGTCCTTAACCCTAAACCTATAAAACCCTAAAAAACATTAACCAAAAATCCAAATCCCTAAACTCTAAAAACCCTAATAAATACTTAACACTTAAAAACCATAAAAAGACCTGAAGACCCCTAAACATTAAAAAATCTAAGCTCTAAACCCTATAAATCCATAAATCATATATGCTAAACCCTAAAATTAAAAAAAAAAAAACCCTAAGCCCTAAAGAACTAAAACACTAAAAACCATTTAAACCCCTAAGCTCTAAACCCTAAATCCTAAAAATTCGTAACCCCAAAACCATATACTCTAAAAAACTTAAGGAACACTTAACCCTTAAGAAACATAAAAAAAACCCCAAAACACCAAAAGCTAAAAAACTGTAAGCTCTAAACCCTATAAAGCTCTAAATCATATATGCTAAACACCAAAAAACACAAAAAAAAAAAACCATAATCCCTAAACCCTAAACCTATAAAATCCTAAAAAACCTTAACCTAAAAAACCCAAAACCCTAAACTCTAAAAACCTAAATAAAACCCTTAACCTAAAGCCCTAAACCTAAAAACCCCCTAAGACTTAAACCCTAAAAAAGACTTCACCCTTAAAAACTTTTAAAAAACCCAAAAACCCTAAAAAAACCCAAAAAACACCAAAAGCTAAAAAAAAAGTCTAAGCTCTAAACCCTATAAAGCCCTAACTCATATATGCTAAACCCTAATAAACACAAAAAAACCCTAAGCCCTAAACCCTAAACCAATAAAATCCTAAAAAACCATAACCTTAGAAACCCAAAGCCCTAAGCCCTAAAAAC
>JAJOOH010014667.1:0-33802 GCA_029582605.1 Solanum gracilifrons | reverse complement strand
CAAGCCCCCCATCCAAACGCTCTAAATTATTGTCAAATGCCTCCCCCTCAACAAGGCAATTATGATCCCCCCCGTCCTAGGTTTGAGAAGAATCCCGCTAGAATTTTAAATCCGCTAATTGAAAGCCGAACAAAGTTATTCGAGCGATTAACTGCGGTAGGATAGATTCATCCAGTAGGGCCCAAGCTAGTTGACACTAGTTCAAGGTTTTACAGACCTGATCAGAGGTGCGCATATCACTCCAATGGTGTTGGACATTATACAGAGGACTGTATCAACCTGAAGTACTTGATCCAAGATCTGATTGACCAGAAAATGGTCTTTCTCCAGACAGTCGCGCCCAATGTTAATAGTAACTCTTTGCCAAATCATGGAGGCATCACTATCAATATGATAGAGACGGATGATGATTGGTGTGTGATAAAAGCAATAGTTCCGATCGCTCCTGATGAACTGGAAAGGGCTATAGCTTCGTTGTGCATTAGAGAGAAGGAAGAGTTTGTGATTCTGACACCCGAGAAGGCTGTTGCCTTGGTGCCAAGAGAAACTCTCTCCCAACCAAGGATTGTGATTGAAACGGCTACTACCCAGGGTATGGCTAGATCCGACAAATACTACACACCAGAAGAGTTTGCCCAGGGGGTACAGAAAAAAGATCAGTCTAAAAGGCCGATTAGTGAAGCTAAAGCAGAAGAGTTCTGGAGAAAGATGAAACCAAAAGATTACTCGATCGTGAAACATCTGGAGAAAACACCAGCTCAGATTTCTGTATGGGCTTTGCTGATGAGTTCACAACTGCATAGGCAAGCTTTAATGAAGGCTTTGGATGACACTTATGTGCCTGTGGGTACCAACAGTGATAATCTTACAGCCGTGATACACCAAGTCATTCGAGGACATCGCATCAGTTTCTGTGACGAAGAGCTGCCCTTTGAAGGCAAGATGCACAACAAAGCTCAGCACGTCACCATTTTGTGACGATACAAGGTTATAAATTGCGTCTTGATAAATGACGGATCTGGTCTCAATATTTTCCCACTTTCGACTTTGAAGCAGCTAAACTCGACTTGGGAAAGGTTCACCAGAACCAAGTCAATGTGAGGGTTTTCTATGGAGTGCAAAGAGACATGTTGGGTGCAGTGAACTTGAATATTCAGATGGGTCCTGCGGAATTTAATGTCAAGTTTCAAGTGTTGAACATCAATACCAGTTACAATTTGCTTCTGGGAAGACCATTTATCCACAGGGCTGGGGCTGTGCCTTCTACCCTTCACCAACTAATGAAATTTGTTTGGAAGGACCAGGAATTGGTCATTCATGGTAAAGGGAGCAATTCCAATGGGTATGCGCCGATCGTCGATGAAGTCTCCTGAGGTTGTGATTTCTACCGGTGGAGCTGGTAAATGCCACTGGTGATGATTTGGCTCCACACCCCTTATGCCTTCTGTGTATAAGATGATTTCTATTGTTATGCTTCGGAGCGGTTTCGAACAAGGTTTCGGATTGGGGAAGCATTTTCAAGGAATTGTCGAGCCTATCTAAATTCCCGCCAAAGGAGCAAAGTTTGGTTTAGGGTATGTCCCCACAGATGATGAAGCAGAGATGAAGAACAGCAATGTTGATCAAGCATTGGTCAGACCAATTCCTCATTTGTACAAGTCATTTTCAGTACGAGAGTATGTCGACGATGGTGGTCTCGGGGGAGGAATCTGGGGCCTTTTTTAGGAGATTGATGTGGTCATCAAGGAAGAGGCTGGGACATCAGGCATCCATGATGCAGAACTTGAGGAGCAATTGCAAAATTGGACCTCTACACCGCTCTTGATTCCCCGCTCATCTGGGTAGAAAGGACATGTGTTTATATTTGTTTTTAAAATTGGTGGTAGTTTGAAAGAGGCCCGAGACCCACCCTTTATGCAATATTTACTTGTTTGAGTTTTTAAATTCCCCCGTGATGTTTAAAAAGGCGAAATGGCCCATGGCCATGGCCGAAGTTTGTGCTTGTCTTTCAAATAAATGAAAAGCATCTTTTATCAAAAAATTGTTTATTTACCCAGCTGATTATATTTTATTTTTCTAACTTTGTTTGTTTATGATTTCAGTAATAATAATTTAAAACCTGTCAATGTTATGTCATGTTCTGAATTGAGTGAACAAAATGAGGAAGGTGATGACGAATATGAGGAATATGAAGAAGAAAATGTGGTACCCGAACATGTTGCTAAAAAGTTTCGACAATTCTAGAATCAACACAAGCCGAATCTGGAAGAAACTGAGACTATGAATCTCAGAGATGAGGAATGTGTCAAAGTAGTCAGAATCAGTGTCCATCTGACCTAAGCTCAAAGAAGGGAACTGGTTCATTTTCTTAGAGAATACATTGATGTATTTTCCCGGTCTTACAGGGATATGCCAGGGCTGAGTATGAATATGGTATCTCATAAATTGGTGATCAATCCAGATTTCAGTCCGGTAAAGCAGAAAACTCGGAAGTTCAAGCCAAAATTGAGTTTGCAGATCAAAGAGGAGATTACAAAGAAAATTGAGTTTAAAGTGGTGGAAGTGACGCAGTATCCAACTTGGTTAGCTAATGTTGTTCTGGTTTCCAAGAAAGATGGAAAGATCAGAATTTGTGTCGACTACAGAGAACTCAACAAAGCAAGCCCAAAAGATAATTTTCCATTGCCAAATATCCACATTCTCATTGATAACTGTGCTAAACATGATATGCAATCATTTGTAGATTGTTATACAGGTTATTATCAGATCCTGATGGATGAAGAGGATGTATAAAAGACAGCTTTCATTTCGTCTTGGGGTGTATATCATTATTGGGTGATGCCTTTTGGTCTCAAGAATGTCTGTGCCACTTATATGAGGGCTATGACGACCATCTTTCATGATATGATTCATAAGGAGATCGAGGTGTGTGTAGATGGCGTTATAATCAAATCCCATGAGAGTTCGGATAACTTTACTCATTTAAGGAATATTTTTGATTGTCTGCGTCGATACAATTTGAAGCTAAATCCCACTAAATGTGCTTTTGGAGTGCCAGCTGGCAAGTTATTGGGATTTATAGTCAGTAGGAGGGGCATAGAGCTTGACCCTTCCAAGATCAAGGGGATTCAAGAATTACCTCCTCCGAAGACCAAGAAAGAGGTGATGAGTTTTCTGGGAAGGTTGAACTACATTAGCCGGTTCATAGCTCAATCCATTGTGGTGTGTGAGCCCATCTTCAAGTTGCTGAAAAAAGACGCCCTGACAAAGTGGACCGGAGAATGTCAAATTACTTTTGATTCCATAAAGAATTATTTGTCCAATCTGCCGATATTGGTTCCTCCACGATAAGGGAGCCCATTGTTGCTATATTTGTCTGTCTCGAATAACGCATTCGGATGCGTGCTTTGCCAACATGATAAACTTGGAAGAAGGAGCGAGCCATTTATTACTTGAGCAAGAAATTCACTCCATATGAGGCTCGTTACACTCTTTTGGAGAGAACATGTTGTGCTTTGACTTGGATCGCTCAGAAGTTGAGACATTATTTGTCTTCTTATACGACATACCTTATTTCCAGGATAGACCCGTTGGAATATATTTTCCAGAAAGCGATGTCGACCGGGAAGTTGGCTAAATGGAAAATGCTTTTAAGTGAGTTTGATATTGTGTATGTGACTCAGAAGGTGATAAAAGTGCACGCCTTGGCTGATCATCTTGCGGAGAATCCAGTTGATGAAGAGTATGAACCGCTCAAGACTTATTTTCCCCATGAAGAAGTAGTATTTGTAGGTGAAGATATTTCTAAAGCATACCCTGGTTGGAGAGTATTCTTCGATGGGGCGGCAAACCACCAAGGGAAAGGCATCGGAGTGGTCTTAGTATTAGAATCCGGTCAACACTACCTCATGGCAGCTAAACTCCGATTTGATTGCACGAACAAGATGGCAGAATACGAAGCTTGTATCCTTGGTTTGAAGATGGCGATCAACATGAATGTTCATGAGCTCCTGGTTATTGGAGATTCAGATTTGTTGATTCATCAGGTTCAAGGAGAATGGGCCGTGAAGAACCCAAAGATCACACCGTACGTACAGGATATACATAAGTTGTGCAAAAGATTCTACAAGATTGAGTTCAGACACACTCCCAGGCACAAAATGAGTTGGCCGATGCTCTTGCCACCATTGCATCAATGATTAAACATCAGGATACAAGTTATATCGATCCAGTCGATATAGAGGTAAAAGAGCGGCCTGTCCATTGTTCACTTGTTGAAACAGAACAAGATGGTTTACCTTGGTATTTCGACATAAAGAGGTATTTGGAGACTGGAACTTAGCCCGAGAATGCAAACCTTCAACCAGAAGAAATCAATACGTCGTATGGCTAACAATTTCTTTCCAAGTGGGGAAATCCTTTATAGGAGGACACCAGAACTAGGTCTTCTCATATATGTTGATGCTAATGAAGCTGCGAAGCTTCTGGAACAGATACACGCCGGAGTTTGTGGTACTCATATGAATGGGCTCACTTTGGCGAAGAAGATCCTCCGAGCTGGGTATTTTTGGATGACTATGCAGCATGACTATTGCAAGTCTGTGCAGAAATATCATAAATGTCAAGTGCATGGTGATTTGATTCGAGTGCCACCTCACGAACTCAATGCTATGTGTTCACCTTGGCCATTTGTAGGTTGGGGTATGGATGTCATCGGTCCAATAGATCCAGCCGCTTTTAACGGACACATATTCATTTTGGTTTCCATTGACTACTTCACCAAGTGGGTAGAAGCAGCTTCGTACAAATCGGTAACCAAGAAAGTTGTAGCTGATTTTGTTCGCAATAATTTGATATGTAGGTTTGAGTACCAGAATCCATCATTACTAATAATAGAGACAATCTCAACAGTCATTTGATGAGAGAAATATGTGAACAATTCAGGATCACTCGTCGAAACTCAACCGCTTATCGTCCCCAAGTGAATGGAGCTGTAGAAGCCGCCAACAAGAACATAAAGAAGATTCTAAGGAAGATGATTGACAATCACAGAGGTTGGCACGAGATGTTGCCATATGATTTATGGGTTATAGAACGACTGCTAGAACATCAATTGGAGCTACTCCATACTTGTTAGTGTATAGAACAAAAGCAGTTATACTTGCCGAAGTTGAGATACCTTCACTAAGAATCATCCAAGAAGCTTAATTGAGTGATGCTGATTGGGTTCGCAAGCGGATTGATCAGTTAACATTGATTGATAAGAAGAGAATGGTGGTCATTTGTCATAGTCAGCTTTATCGGCAGAGAATGATTCGTGTTTTCCATAAGAAAGTAAGAGCCATGATATTTGAGATCGGCCAGTTAGTCCTTAAACACATTTTCCTCATCAGGATGAGTACAAAGGGAAATTTGCACCAAATTGGTAAGGACCTTACATGGTTCGCAAAGTGTTATCTAGAGGTGCCTTGGTCCTGTCGGAGATGGATGGCACCGAATGGCCGAAATCGGTCAACTCAGATGTTGTCAAGAGATATTATGTGTGAAGTTTCAGTTTTTATTTCTGTCGTTCCCTTGTAATCATTTTACTTGCTTGTAATCGCTTTGTTTAGAATTTTATCCCTCTTGTAATGAACTACGTCTAACCTGAATTCTCAAGAATGAGATATGTAGGCGGCCTATGTCGGCCTCGGTCACCCCATTTTATCCTTTTTAATGTTCCCTTGTACTTTAACTACATTTGACCTGAATTCTCGAGAACAGGATACGTAGGCGCCACAACAGTTCGGTCATATCTCCCGCAAGATTTCTATTTTTCTTCATAATAGAGACTGGGACAGAATTTTTGAGAGGGACTAAAAAATTCTCCAGAAGAAGATCTCTCTAACAACGTAAGGACTTAAGTTATTTTGAGATTTGCAACTGGGACAAAATTTTGAGAAGTTCTCAAAAATTCCGTAATTTGCTCACCAATAGTTCGAGATACACCAAGACAGTTAACTGGGACATAAATTTTTTAGGATGACCTCAAAAATTCTGATAGGGTTCATCGGCGGTTTGGAACAACTTGGAATACTTCCCAGCAGATAATTGGATGGACTTCGAGGCACCAACTTCAAAGACGTTCGCTAAAGCTTGACGTGACTTGACACCTGGAAGTGTCCTTTTCCAAAAAATTACTTTTTGAAAATCTATTTTCATAAAAACTTTTCTGTCGTGTCTAAATTATGTCGCATAAAATGTTGTCTTATCTATCAAGAAGCGGGATATCAGAAAAATCAACCGGAGATAGTCAAACAAGGAGCAGACAACCGAATAGATCGACACAAATCATTTCATTTTTAAACTAACAATTTTTTATGTGGATGCAGATCTATAAGCTTGCCTCAAGATCAACATATTCCTCCATTCAATGAATATGGAGAAGTCAAAAGGGAGAGGACCTCCCCAAAATCAACAATTTTTCTGTGGATGCAGAAAATATTTTATGTTTCTTATATCAAAGATTTGGGAATATGAATAACATCATTTCATTCAATTCCCAACAAGGCGAAGTCCATAATGAACATGCAATTATATTCGGAGATGGAACAAATGAAAACCTTGAAGAGAGAAATATTATTGTTTTCCATTAACTAAAGATACCTAGTGGACTTTTATCTGCATCATATTATCAGACCTAATAATATTACTACCCAGAGAGTTATTTATGTCGTATTGTCGAATGAGATGATACCACTATTCTGAGAGTCATTTTTATTTGTATTGTCGATTGAGACGATACCGCCATCCAAAATATACCCAGAAGATCACTTATGTTGCTCGGTAAAACATTATCTTCGTTCGGTATCAGGGAGGCATCATCAAAAGATTCATGCATCGCAGGAAGAGATTCATGCATTGCAAGAGAAAGGTCATGCATCACGGGAAAAAAGATTCATGCATCACGGGAAAGAGAGTCATGCATTGCAAAAGAAGACTCATGCATCGCGAAAATAGATTCATGCATCGCGAGAAAATTCTGCATCGTGAAAAGAAGATTTATGCATCACGAAAAATAGTTCATGCATCACGAAAAGAAGATTCATGCATTGCGAAAAGAGATTCATGCATCGCGGGAAGATTCACACATTGCAAGAGAGATTCATGCAACGCGGAAAAGAAGGTCATGCATCGCGGGTAAGAAGGGCATGCATCGTGGGAAGGAAAGTCATTCATCGCGGGAAAATAATTCGTGCATTGTGGGAAAAGTAATGCATCGCCGAGAAAAGACCCATGCATCGCGAAGAAACCTCGTGCATCGGGAGAAAGGTATTATCTTTATTTTCATTGCAAGGACAACATCGAAATAACCATCAACAACGACATCAAGAGAACTATCAACATATTACATCAGCCTATTTTATTACTTCGACATCAAAATAAGAGTACATTGAAGATTACATTAGAAATATGAATTACAAGCTTTATTTGCTTTACGTCAAACTGGAGGAAGCTGACGTCAAATGTTCAAGGAGAGCAATCAAATGTCAACATAGTAAAAAACACTATCTCCCCATTTGAATTACATTTTATGTTGATGAGTTTTATCTCAGTCTTTGTCGAGAGCATCCAAGAAGATGAATTCTCAAAGCAAACCACAGGTGCAGACGACATTAAAAAGGATGCAGCACAACGTGGAACTTTTTCTTAGTAGCGAACTGGGACATAGTCCAAAGAGAGGTTCCAAACTCTTAGGACGCGAGCTGAGGAGCGACTTCCACCACAATCAAACCACAGCCTTATCTGAAGGCATGTCAATTTTCTTTAAGTTTATCAATTTTAGTTTTACATCCAGAAGTTTTGGTTTCCACCTGAGGCATCTTTCCAATCCAAGTGACAATGCACCAAAAGGTTCGGAAATTATGTCCATGCAAATTCTTAACTATGGGTGTAAAGCATGCAACATTCATGGCTGAGAGGTTGAAAGCCTCTTTTTCATACTTGACTTACTTTGTCGCTTTTCCATAACCAAAAGGTTATCTTTCATAATAGATTTCTTTTTCAACCGATCGAGTCGAACTACAAGTAGCCTGATTCCTTGAGTTGAGGGATATGTAGGCAGAATCGATGTTGAGACCTGGCTGTATTCCAACATTCGCTCTTAAATCTTATTCTCGAGCATTTCGATCTATTCATAATTCAGTATAAGGATGGCTTTTGAATTCTTTCAAAATTGTGCGTCAAATCAAGCTATTGAACTACAAGTGGCCTGAATTCTCATATAGCCTGAGATATGTAGGAAACCCACTTCCAGGGTTCGACCATCATCCGTAAAGTCCGTACCAAAATCTCTTTTTCAGAAAAGATGAAGATGTGGTCGGTCATAATTGGATTCGTCAATTTCATTTTCCTCGAATTTCTTGCATCAATCCGAGTAAAATGAGCGACAATTGCTGACACCTAATTTTGACCCTCCCCGATAAGAATTTACTTTCGAGCTTCTTAATTTTCAATGATTTGGAATAACTAGTTTTACAAAAATTCAAAAAAAAAAATTAAGTTTTGAAGCAATTTTAGTCATTTTTATAATTTTAAAACATCATATATATTTTATATAATTTTTGTATGTAATTATTACATTTCTTACGAACATTCCAAAAATCATTTCAAAAAGATTTTACTTTTTTAAGTGTTTTGTTAATTAGCTCACTTAATATTAGTTTATATTTTCGAATCGATTATTTCACAAGTTAATTATTTTTATTTCGTTAAGATTAAGAAGCTTGTAAATTAATTATATTAGTTCATTCTATTTAATTATTAGTCGAACTTGTCCCAATTAACCTAGTTTGACTATATTTGTAATTTTAAATTGGCTAATTTTGCAACTCATTTGGCCAAGTATTAAATTACAAATCCAATCCCTTCCTCACCAATTATTTCAACCCTTTCAGGCCAACTCTGGGCCTTAATTTCAGCAAAATAACCGATCCAACAATACAAGATCAATACTAAATACTAAATACTAAAAGAACCCAACATGTTCTAGCAGCCCATTCCAACTGACCCAACTGCAATTCCCAGTCCAATTCACATCCAAATAGCCATTTCTCAGCCCACAATCTTAATACTCCTTAACCCGGCCCAACCCTCTTCTTCAACAAAGAGACAAGCGCGTACAATTCCCAGACATCACCAACATCAGACGTGTCTTCATCAGTGAATACACGACGTCAACAACAGTTGGCAAACGACGTGCACAATGGCTCCAAACGACACCTTTTCCATCAAAATACACGGCCAAGCCAACGTGTTTTTATTTTCCGTGTCGTCTTTCTCATTGGCCAGAACAGTGGTACGATAGTACTGTTCCAGTAGCGAAAAGAACCTGTACTTTTGTCCTGGAAGCTGCGTTTGTTGCCCTTTGCTCACGTGGATGGGTGCCACGTCGAGCACAAGGACGATTGGATTAATCTAAGCCATTCGCGTTCGAGTTTTGTGGTGTAGAAATCGCGGTCATCAGTTCGTCCCGTCCTTGTTCGTTGCTCATAACGAGGTAAACCATTCTTAACCTTTTCATTCAATTTGCTTTCAGTAGCGTTTGACAATGATGTGAACTTTGATCGATTTTTTTTAAAATGCTCTTGTGTTATATGTTCAGTGCGAGTTATCCCTTTCACCTTATTTTTCTAAAATGCTACTGAAGGGTTTTTTTTCAAATGATTTAGTGTTTATTATTAAAATCATCTCTCTGTTTGCACTCTTCTAAATTCGTGATCATTGCGCTCACTCAAATCTTAGCTTGTTTTCACTGGATAGTTATGATACTGTTCTATATTTATTTTTGATGAAAGAGTGTTCATGTCTTTCATTATGTGCTTAGAAAGCATCAAAATGCGTTACGCTATTGTATATTTGGTTTCTTATGAATATAAGTCGATCTTTGGAGTTTATGTTGTTTTAAAAACGTGTTTATGAATCTGTCCATATCTAGCTTTTGAATGGATTTTTCTTTTGCTCGTCCTCTGATTCATTTGTTGTTCGATGTTTCGGTTTAGAATGCAGCTAGGAACATATCAGTCTTCTTTTATTTCTAGATATAGTCTGGTTTATTTTGATGTTGTTAAATGGGTGAAAATCTGGAAATTTCGGTCATTATCATAGTCATCTTCCACCTTTGTATCCCTTTTGTGGTAGAATGTTTTCTTTACAATCTGTGACTCTCTATAGCTCCATGTGAATGTAACTTCATTTTGGATTAAGTTAACAATGTGCTCTTAGTATCTCTCTCTATGTGTTCAGTAAGTTGATCATTATTTATTTTTGTATATTGTTCTTGATTGATTACTTGGTACCTTACTGTTAAGAGTTTATTTGACCAAATCACTATTTTACTTGTTGGTTAGTATCGGTTCCAAATAGTGACTGCTGTCCACTAGCTTGTCTTGCGAAATACTCTTAAATTTGTTTGATCTGGTTGTCAATAGTATGTTGAGTTGTTAATTGAAATCCCAGTTCCATCATTAAAATATGTATGGGTGTTGATCTCTATATAACACCGCTCATTTCTACTTCAAATTTATTACATGTACTGCTTGCCTTATGTGTCTGATAAATTATTTAAATGTTGAATATATTTTTCTATCATGATTTATCTGTGTTTTGTTATTACCATCATGCTAGTGTGTAATGTCAGGATTCTGAAATTGGTTAGAATGGTCTGATTTATTCTTGTTTGGGTCATTGCCTCGCGTATTTTTATTTTGCATTCTAGAGATGAAGAGTGATCTAAATCCATTAGTGTAATGCTACATTTGTGTGTGAGTACCATGCATGCTTCTGTTAGAGAAATTCTTTGGATATTCTAATAGATTTGTCCATATTTAACTTGTCTGATTTGTGATTCTTATCCGTTGCATTTTTTCTGTTTATTTTGGTTCACTTTCATTGGAGATAATTTGAGATTTACGGCTATCGCAAAAATAGATACTGATGTGTTTCTCTTTTATCTTTTTTTTATGAAATTTGTCCAAGTCCTCACGGACTCAACCTTTGCATTCCAGAGGGGGCCACGAAGGCCCCCAAAAAATCCTTTATCGAGTTAGCCAACCATAGAAACTGAAGAACAGGTCCCTCAAAAATTGACGAATAGGAATTAGAGTTGATTCGGAATTGCATACACCTAGTGTATACGAAAATCAAGAAGTGGGCCCAAAGGCCCTAAGGAATTACCCTACATATGATTTAAAGTTGGTAGCGGTAGTGTTTGCTCTTAAGATCTGGCGGCATTACCTCTATGGTGTCAAGTTTGAGGTGTTTACTGATCATCGTAGTCTAAAACATGTATTCACTCAAAAGGATCTAAATTTGAGACAACGAAGGTGGATGGAATTACTCATGGATTATGATGTGACCATCCAGTATCATCCGGGTAAGGCTAATGTGGTGGCTGACGCTCTAAGCCGAAAGATGGTAAGTATGGGTAGTCTAGCTTACTTAAGTGTATCCAAGCGAACTTTGGCTAAGGAAATTCAAACCTTGGAATCTAAGTTCATGTAGTTGGACATTTCAGAGAAATGTGGGGTATTAGCTAGCATTATGTTAAGGGCCACGTTCATTGAAAAGATCAAGGCCAAACAGTTTGAGAATGAGAATTTGAATGAGCTCAGAAAGAAGACAGTGTCTGGCAAGGCATAAGATGCAACCTTAGATGCAGGGGGTGTGCTCAACTTTAAAGGAAGGATTTGTGTTCCTCAAATTGATGACTTGATTAAGAAATTATTGACAAAAGCTCATGGTTTGTGGTATTCCATTCATCTGGGTGTGACCAAGATGTACCAAGACTTGAAGCGACTTTATTGGTGATCTGGCATGAAAAAACACATAGTTGAGTTTGCGGCTACGTGCCAAAACTGTCATCAAGTAAAGTATGAATATCAAAGTCCTGCGGGTTTGCTGCAGAGAATGCCAATTCCGGAATAGAAGTGGGAAAGGATTGCTATGGATTTTGTGGCTGGTCTCCCTAAGACTTTGGGGAAGTTTGATTCTATTTGGGTAGTGGTTGACAAATTGACTAAATCAGCCCATTTTATACCAATCCGAATAGACTATAATGTTCAGTAGTTGGCTAAGGTTTATGTGAAAGAGATAGTGAGGCTGCACGGGGTGGCCCTTTCTATCATCTCATACCGTGGTACACAGTTCACATCCAAGTTTTGGAGGAAATTATATTTTGTTACCTTTGGGCCTAAGCCCACTTATCTATTATTATCTTGTTAGAATTTAGGACTGGTGAAAGAATTGAGCCTAAGGCCCAAAGAAGAAACATTGTTTTATGTTAGAATAAGACAGATACAGACTTGGGCTCAAATCTTCTTTCCCTATCTACTTAATTGTCATTATGTGTTTATTTGTTAAAATTAATTTTAAGATTTCAAAAATTCAATTCCCCAAAAAGAAACCATTTTGAGTTTAACAATTTTCTTAATATTAAATAAGATTATATATTTTCTACTTCACCCTTTTTTAGAGTATTTGCAAGTTCACTTAAGTAATATTCCCCAATATATCCCCTCTCCCTAAAAAAGAATAAATAAATAATTTTAAGTTATAAACTATTTTTTTTCGCAGCTAAGTCAATTAACCATGTTCAAATTTTAGCCAAATAGTTAATTATCGGATAACCGAGTGTTAGTGGGCATTTCGGGTGCTTTAAAACCCTTCCCTAAATGCTAATATGAACCCCGACCCCTTTAAATCATTTTCAATTGATTTCTATTTTAATCTTTTGAAAAAATCAGTTTTCTTAATCTTTCTTTAAAAATTAAGTGGCGACTCTTAAAACCAGTCTAATTATATTTTAAATAAAACAATAGTTATACTCACCTTTATAATATGATGTATTACATTTTTAATAATAATAATAATATATTCTTTGAAAGTTTAATTTTATATTTTTATAACTTTTTTCTATTTTAAATGTTACATAAAAAAGATAGAAAGAGACAGAAGTGGTTAAAGAAAAAGAAAAATAAAAAGTTACATTTTACACCATTTCCTTTTCTTCTTTTTTAAATTATAGTACTTTTAATTTTTTTTTCTTTCCTTTTTCTTGTTTTCCTTCCTTTTATTTTTTACTCAATTTATTACTATCTTCTTTTTTTATCTAGCGATTTGATGCCGTATTTTCTTATTCTTTTCTAATTATCACACTAAATTTATTCTTTCTTATCAAAGAAGAGAATCAAAAATTTATTTTTCTTATAACTAATCATATTATTTCAATACTTTATAGTCCTCATCATTTGTAAATAAAAAATAATGGAATGAGAGAACTATACTTCATGGTGGGCATAATTTTTACAGTTTACAAATTGAATGTTAGAGGACATTTTGATGTCTTTTGCTATTCGCTATATTGAATTCTATATAAAGTTTCGTTCTCATTTTATTAGATCCGTGTGTTATAATTTTTGTTAATATAAAATGGTCAAATCTACACAAATATATTTTAATAAATGTATTTATACAAATAAATTAAAATTTTGTTTTATCTAAGGTAGTAAAGCTTCTCTTGCTACGAGTTCTCGATTTTATCTCTTGCATAATTTTTATTTACACAAATAAATCAAAAACTCAAATCTACCTAAAGTAGTAAATCTTATTATTCTTCCATTTTGCCAATTCACCTTCAGTTTATGTGCTCTCCTACCTAATTTCGTTTGTACAAAAAAATAAAAAACACTGATTTATCTGAGGTAATAAAGCTTTTTAAAAAATCAATTTACTTGAAGTATTAAATCTTCTCTTGCAATGATTTTTCCATTTTGTCAATTTATCTTCTGTTTATGTGCTCTCCTACCTAATTTCATTTGTACAAGTAAATCAAGAGTTTGATTTATCTGAGGTAGTAAATCTTTTCAAAAATTTAATTTATTTGAGATAGTAAATCTTCTCTTGCAATGATTTTTTTCATTTTGTCAGTCTACCTTCACATTATGTGCTTTCCTGTCGAATTTTATTTGTACAAACAAATCAAAAATTTGATTTACCTGAAATAGTAATGTTTTTCAAAAATGCAATTACCTAAAATAGGTACATCTTCTCTTGCAATGATTCTTCCATTTTATCAATTTACCTTCAGATTATATGCTCTCCTACCTAATTTCATTTGTATAAACAAAGTGAAAATTTTATTTACCTGAGATAGTAAAGCTTTTCTTGCAATGATTTTTCAATTTTATTAATTGACCATCAAATTATGTGCTCACCTACCTATTTTTTATACTTTTTAAATTGATTGATTGCAATAAGTTTGTGAAAATCATTACAATTGTTCATTCTCTATTGTAACAATAAATATATTCTTTATGTTAACACTTTTCATTATTCTCTTTAATTGTAGGTTAATGGATGCATTAGAGGTATTTAGTAGATTATTATATTAAAAATGGGTGAAAAGTTTCAAAATATTGAGAAAAAAGATAAATAAGAATGGTGTCCATAGAGAGGAGTCACTAGGGACGGAGCTACGTTGTCTCCATTGGACACCCTTCGTCGAAAGAGTACACTACATATATATATACATAAAGTTTTGACTTTATATTGTATATATAGTATTTTGGACACCCTGAAATACTAAAGAAACCCGTAGTGCAATTGGCAAGAGCCGTCAGAAACCCACAGGTTGCCCCGGTTCGATTCCTTCCATGCGCAACTTTAACATAAATATTCATTAGCTTGGTGGTAAATAGTGTCAAACTTGTGTTGAACGTCCTAAGTTCGAAGCTCACCTTTTTGGCTTTCCTGAATTTAATAATTAAGCAAACATGTAAAACTTTAACATAAATATTCATTAGCTTTGTGATAAATAGTGTCAAACTTGTGTTGAACATTCCAAGTTCAGATCTCACCTTTCAGTTTTTTGTGATTTTCTTATTTTTACTTTAAATTAAGCT
Source organism: Solanum gracilifrons (assembly GCA_029582605.1). Lineage (NCBI taxonomy): Eukaryota > Viridiplantae > Streptophyta > Magnoliopsida > Solanales > Solanaceae > Solanum > Solanum gracilifrons. Next base: position 18,863 of record JAJOOH010014667.1, on the reverse strand, counting down.
TTAATTTTATTTTTAAAACAATATTAATTAAAAATAGTATAAAAAGATTCTTTTTTCAATTAAAATTGAATCCTTTCCATAAATTTTAATACATTTTCCTTGTGGAATAAGATTTTCATAAATTTTAATACCTTTTTCTCGTGGAATAAGGTTTTATTTCTCTATAGTACCTTATGTAGAAAATAAAGTATTTCGTACTATTTCTAATGAGTCTCTATTATAAAAATATTTCAGGATATGAAACATCGTCAAGTACAATGTAATAATATATTTAAATTATGCTTTCAATAGTAGTTTATTTTGTCTTTATGTTAGTTTTGAATTATAAACTTGTTAATTCTATTAAAAATATTCTCATATTTAATTAAATATTTCTTAGCTTGATTATTTATTTTTGTAATTTAAATCATCATTTTTTACATTTATTATTCAAAGTTTGGGCATCCTTCATGAAATTTCTGGCTACGTCACTGGGTGTCACATCACCTTTTTTATATTACGAAGAAGTAGTGATAGGAGTATATAAGAAAGTACTCCCTCCGTCCCTATTTAGTTGTCCATATTTCCTTTTTTAGTTGTCCCTATTTAGTTGTCCATTTTGACAAATCAAGAAAGGACAACAAATTTTTTCCTATTATACCCTTATTTACACTTCTTGAAAATTTCTAAAAGTGTATGTTGTTTTCCTCCAATTTATTTCACTTGAATTCAAAGAAGTGGTTGTAATTTTGATGTGAAAAGTTGTCATAAGGGTAAAATTGTAACTTCACTGTGCTAATCATTGTTGCCTTAATCTGTGTGCCATTTCTAAAGTGGACAACTAAAAAGGGACAGAGGGAGTATTCTTTAATTTTATAAGTTTGCATTATACTTATTAGTCAAGTTTCATCAATTAAAATGTCACGTAATGTACAACCACCAAATAAGCATTTAATCAACAAGAATGAAGGATGTAATGAGATGCAATGCAATACCATGAAATGATACACCTCAAATGTCAAGTACTCTGTCAATCGTATATACACAATACTTCTCATAAATACATCAAGAGTTTGTGGTCCATGGGAACTCACGAGGTCTATGTACCGACATGGATAATCGTCATGTATCTGTGCAGACGATCTTTACGTGTCATGCCTTTACTCATGCTTAATCTCATGTCAATGGATGTGCACAATATATTATCACTAAAAGGGGATGATGATGCATCTCAATATGACATATAATCACTTCAATTATCACAAATACACGGGTTCAATAAAGAAACACAACCACACAAAAGAAACCAAGTCAATAATACATCTACTAATGTCAATATGCTTTGGTATTCTCAAATTTCGATCAGTCATTTCATAGTAATAAAATTTCTCTTTTATAATACTGGTACTTGTACCAATGCCCATCACACCAATGGTATGAGACCTCCTACTGTCACCCTTATGTAACGACATGTTCCCATCGTTATAGAAAAGCCGATGGGGAAAGAATTTGGGTCAAGAAAAGTTTTTGTAGTAACTTGAGATTTCCTAGCCTAGTCCAAATTTAGACGAAGTCGGAGTCACGCGAGTATAGGGAAATATGGTAGTGAATGAAAGATTCAATAATGAATTGGGTTGCATGAATAGATAGCTAAGATGTTAAGGAAACCGTACGACTTTATAGAATCAAATTCGGGCGAGTAGAACTCCCGAAACTGATCTTACCGTGAGCATGTAGTTTTTGAACGTCCTGATTTAAGGTGTGTTGTGAAACGGGGGATTGGAACTCAAATTCTGACTCACTGTCTCCGTGCAAGATGTTGTGGCGGGATGGGGTTCGCTGTAGCGGCTCAGTCACAAATTAAGTCGGGGAATAATCCCAAAAATGTTATTTTTCTGCAAGTTTTGTTCTTGAGAGTTAAGAGACAACCCCAAGCGCCTTCTTGACAGTTTTCCATGACTTTTGGTGCTAAAGGTAAGGTTTATACTCCCCTAATTCATTTTTTCATCCGTATATTCTTGGTTAAATGTTATTGGGGAAGGGCTTTTCTTTGAGAGGTTATAGTACTTTTGGAAAAACTCATTTCTTTCTACTTCGTTCATGCTATGACTTGAATCTAATTGATATCTAAGTGATATAAATTGGTATTTGAATTCCTTCACTATATGTGGCATCTGGTTAGTAATTGAGTTGTAAAAGTGGAAACAACAACACCATCAATAGAAATTGCGTCCTTGGAAATAGGTATGTATCCCTGACTAACTGTGGGGATGTAATGACTAGAGACAAACATGAGGTTTTTATTAGGTTCTCAAAGTTGAGACCTTCATTCTTCATGGGTACTGAATCTGAAGATTCTTAGGATTTCCTTGTTGACTGTCATGAGTTGCTTCATAAGATGAATATAGTAGAGAGGTTTGGGGTTGAGTTTGTGACATACATGTTCAAAGGAGACACCAAAATGTTGTGGTGGTCTCATGTTTAGTGTCTTCTAGTAAATGCACTACTCATGACTTGGGAAACATTTGATAGCTATCTGTATGGAGAAGTATATACCCTGAACTTTGAGGGATAGGAGGAGAGATGAGTTCATGAATATAGAGCAACATAATGTATTTGTTCCAGCCTTTAAGGCAAAGGATTGTGTTTTATCCAAATAAGGTACTCCACTTTGTTTCAGTCTAGAAGAGAAAATTTGTTGTGTTTTGAAGGGATTAAAGTCAAATTTGCAGATTTAAGCTTATAGGTGGTTGCTTAAGCAAAAATCTTTTCAGAAAGTGGTTTATTTTGTGAAGAAGGTAGAAGGAGTTAGACGTGATGGCAGGCTAAGGCTTTGGCTAAGAAAGCCAAAAGCACAGGTAACTTTCAGGGATCTTACTCTAAAGGTTCAGGTAGGCCGACGCTTGAAGCCCGGCCAATTCAGTCCGCCATTCCCGCTTCTACGGTTAGTTATTAAGAATATCCAGGGAGCCGCGTCTTCGGCTAGTGGCATACCGTATTTTGATCATACTTGTTATAATTGTGGGGAAACTGGTCACATGGGGAGTGATTGTTCCCAACTAGAGGAGTGGTAGCCACGGGGAACGGTAATAATGGTAGAGGGCATCCACAATGTGGGCGAGGAGGAAATCAGCGAGGTCGTGAAGGTTAAGGTAATGGTAATGCAAGCAGGGGAGTAGGACAACCAGGCAAGGAAGTTGTCTATCAAGATGACATGGCTCAGTTTTATATCTTTTCGAGCAAGACCAAGGCAGAGACATCTGATGCAGTGATCAAAGATACTATTCTTGTCTGTGATCGGATGGCTAATGTGTTGTTTGATCCGGGTTCTACTTTTCATACTTGTCAGTTCAGTTTGCCTTGGGATTTGATGTGGTTTGTGATGTACTTAATGCCCCTATCCATGTTTCTACCGCTTGGAGAGTCTGTCATAGTCACCCATGTTTATCGTGCTTGTTCTGTAATGTTATTGAGTTTCCAAACTTGGGCTGATTTGGTTATTTTAGATATGATTGACTATGATATAATCTTAGGCATGACTTGGTTGTCCCTTATTATACTGTGTTAAATTGTAACACTAAGTCTTTGACTCTAGAGATTCCAAATAAGAAAAAGTTAGAGTGGGAAGGGGTGTACAAACCTAAGCAAGCTAAGGTCATATCCTTCATTCGGGCTAGGAAATTGGTGGGGCAGGGTTGTTTGGCATATTAGGCTCATATTCAGGATGTTGAGGTTGAGTGTCCCTCTATTGAGTCTATTCCCGTGGTATCAGAAATTAGAGACGTGCTTCCTACTGATTTGCATGGTATGCCTCCGGATAGAGATATAGATTTCTGCATTGATTTGGAATCTGGTACCCGCCCCATCTATATTCCTCCTTATCGCATGGCTCCGACAAAGTTAAGAGAGCTTAAGGCTCAAATTCAGGAACTTCATGAGAAAGGTTTCATCCATCCTAGTGCTTCCCCATGGGGTGATCCTATCTTGTTTGTTAAGAAAAAAGATGGTAGTATGAGGATGTGCATAGACTACCAACAGTTGAATAGGGTCACCATTAGAAACAAGTACCCACTGCCTCGAATAGATGATCTTTTTACCAGTTCCAAGGTGCATCAGTTTTCTCTAAGATTGATCTAAGGTCTGGTTACCAGAAGTTAAAGATTAGGCCTAAGGATATACAAAAAATGACATTTAGAACCCATTATGGGCACTATGAGTTTCTAGTAATGTCGTTTGGGTTGGCAAATACGCCTGCAGCTTCCATGAGTTTGATGAATGGTGTGTTCAAACCATTCCTAGATTTTTTTGTGATTGTCTTTATTGATGACATTTTGGTCTATTCAAAAAGTAATGAAGAACATGCTGACCATCTTCGTATTGTTCTGGGTTTTCTTAGGAGACAAAAGTTATACGCCAAATTTTCCAAGTGTGAGTTTTGGTTGGATTCAATTGCCTTTTTGGGACATGTTGTTTTAAGGGAAGGGGTAATGGTAGATCCCCAAAATATTGAAGAGGTTAAGAATTGGGTCCAGCCTAGCTCTGTGACCGAAGATAGGAGTTTTATGGGGCTCGCCAACTACTATCATCATTTTGTGAAGAATTTTGCTTTTATCACCACGCAATTGACAAGGTTGACCAAAAAAGAGGTACCTTTCGAGTGGACTAACAAGTGTGAAGAGAGCTTTCAAAAGCTCAAGACTCTTTTGAACACAACACCTATTTTGGCACTACCGATGTAAGTTAAATATTTTATTGTTTATTGTGACGTTTCACATTCAAGTTTGAGTGTTGTGTCAACGAAGGATAAGAATTTTATAGCTTATGCATCACAACAGTTGAAGGTGCAATTGGCCTTACAACTCACTTTTAGTACAACTTTCCATCCACAGACGGACAGGCAGTCAAACAAGACTATTCAAGTGTTAGAAGACATGTTGAGAGCATGTGTGATTGACTTTGGAGGACATTGGGATAAGTTCCTACCGTTGTGTGAGTTCTCCTATAACATCAGTTACCACTCCAACATTGACATGGCACCGTTCAAGGCACTTTTTGGGAAGGGATGTAGATTACCCATAGGATGGTTTGAGGCTGGAGATGTGAAACCTTTGGGGTTGACTTGGTGAAGGATGCTTAAGATAAGGTGAAAAAACATCCAAGCTAAGCTCCTGGCAGCCCAAAGTCGACAGAAAAAGTACGCAGACTATAAGGTAAGAGACATGGCATTTCATATTGGTGAGAAAGTTCTTCTTAAAGTGTCACCCACGAAAGGGGTGATGAGATTTGGCAAGAAGGGCAAGCTTAGTCCGCGATACATTGGCCCAATTGAGATTCTTGACTGTGTAGGGTCATTGGCTTATAAATTGGCTTTACCACCTAGCTTATCTGAAGTTCATCCAGTGTTTCATGTGTCCATATTAAAGAAATGCCATGGGGACGGAGATTACACCATAAAGTGGGACTCAGTACTGTTAGACAAAGATTTTCAGTATGAGGAGGAACCAGTTGAAATTCTTGATCGTGATGTCCGAAAGCTAAGGACAAAAGATATTAAGTCTGTAAAGGTACAATGAAAGCATCGTCCATTTGAGGAAGCTACTTGGAAAACCGAGAAGGACATGTGAGACAAGTATCCCCAGTTGTTCAACGATTCAGGTACTACTTTACCCTTAATTTAGCCCATTTTTCCTAGTTGTCACTCGGGGACGAGTAATGGGTAAATTGGTATGTATTGTAACGACCTGTTCCCGTCGTTATAGAAAAGCCGATGGGAAAGAATTTAGGTCAGAAAAGATTTTGTAGTAACTTGGGATTTTCTAGCCTAGTTCAGATTTGGACGAAGTCAGAATCACGCAAGTCTAGGGAAATCTAGTAGTGAATTAGAGATTCAATAATGAATTTGGTTGCATGAATAGATAGCTAAAACGTTAAGGAACCTGTATGACTTTACAGAATCAAATTCAGGCGAGTAGAACTCCCGAAACTAATATTAATGTGAGCATGTAGTTTTTGAACGTCCTGATTTAAGGTGTGTTGTGAAATGGGGGTTTGGAACTCCAATTTCGACATGGAGTCCGCCGTAGCGGCTCAGTCGTGAATTAAGTTGGGGAAAAACCCCAAAAACATTATTTTTCTGCAAGTTTCATTCTTGAGAGTTAAGAGACGACCCTAGGCGACTTCTTGACAGTTTTCCACAACTTTTGGTGCTAAAGGTAAGGATTTTAATCCCCTAATCCATTTTTTTGATCTGTAGATTCTTGATTAAATGTTATTGGGGAAGGGTTTTGGACTGAATTTGATGGTGGGTAAAAGCCCTAACTATACCTTAGGATCATGGGTTTAGTCTTGGGTTATTGGGTTTGTTGTAATCCGGATAATTGTACCTTTGATTGTTGTTCCTTGCATATATTAATTATTTATAGACCTAGAACAAACGGAAAGAATTCGGAAAGGGAAGATTCAAGTGCCTTAGGGGATTCAAGCTTTTTTTTGAGGTATGTGATGGTTTGATTTCTTGTTTGTGTGATATATGTTGGTGATTACTTCATTGTAATGCATGTATGTATATGAATGAAGCCTTGTTGATCAAACCTAATGAAATGAGTGAATGTATGACATGATTTGACACTTGATTGTATGATTATGAGAATGTACAGATGAGGGTGATTGTAATTGTGGTTGTGTTGAATGGACCGGGTGTCACGTTCCGACACACTAACTTGGATCGGGTGCCATATTCTAGTGCGTATATGGGATCGAGTGTCACGTCCGGCACACTAATTGGGATCGGGTAACATGTTTCGGTACACTAACAGTTTGGGTATAGGTTCCATGAGAGGACCATTGAATTGTCATATTTACTTGTTATTGAGAATGTGAATTTGTGCATTGCTCTTGAAATGATAATTGTGTATACATTTTGTGCATGTCATGTTTACCTTGTTGTAATTCTAGTATATGTTGTGCTTACTGGGATAGCCGCGTGATCCTACTAGTACATTGTGGTTGTGTACTGATACTGCACTTGCTCGTTCTTTGTTGAGTACATGACATCTTCAGACGGTACTGATAGACCTCAGCTAGGAAAGTAGCGATCGAGATTGGATTTCAAGGGTGAGCCAACTCTTTCAGGCCGCCATGAAGTCCTTCATTTTGTTTAGTCCATTTTATTTGGACTTAGAGTATTGTTTAGATACTTATATGTTTGGTTGGGGTTGTACCCTTTTCTTAGACTTGTTGCACTTTAGATATTTTGGTACATTGACTTTCAGGTTCTAGGGATGGTTTTCCGCAATGTTTGGTAGTTTTGTTTTTGATAATTTCCGGAGTTTATGGGAACTACAGTTTTCTTAGACATTCAAACATGCTTCCGTATCTTTAAATGCCTATCTTTCGTTAAGTTGTGTAGTTGGGTTGTAGTTAATGGTTCTCCCACCGGAGGGTTAGTATGGGTGCCGATCACAACGGTCTGGGTCGTGATACCTTATCCATTATCTATTTCATTTTTTTTATTTAATTAGAAAATCGTTCATCAACGAAACATACCTCGAATGCCGAACATGTGTCATGAATTCTCAAGATCTTGCTTTTCCCTTTCGCAGAGCTTCAAAACATTCACGATCTGCTTCAAGGAGATGCGAACGTCAAATTTCCGCAATTTTCATGTGATTACCAATTTTTTTTATTATTTCTCTCAAACTCCTACAAACACCAACACAAGCAACCACATTTTTCTCAGACGTCACTCAGAGTTAGATGCCTCAATCCTCATTAGTACATCTCTTAATAGCTCAGGTGACATATTATCCCAACAACTTTGCCTCAAAGCGTCGAGTGTCACAGTATAATCCTAAACCATCCTATGTGACCTAGAGTGAAATCCTTTCCGAAAAATGCTCCCAAACTCATACTTCATGTCATGAATCATACTCTTGAAGGACATGTTAACACCTATACCTCAACCGATAACAAACACCTAATTTCTGCATCAATAACAAGATCTCTTTCTATACTTATAAACCAAAAATAAGTAACATTCAATGCAACCTACACCTTTTCAAGAATCAATCTTGGATGAAAATTTTGTAACCGACCAAAAATCTTCCTGCACCTAGTACTGATGTCCTGTTTCTTTATTAAACCTAAAATAAAGTCATTTCTGTGTTGTACAATCCACCATAAACCTACACCAAAATTGATAATCGGCCATTCGTAAAGCTAAAGTTCCATTTTTTTATGATAAAAATCAAATCTTTGATAAAAAAAAAAAGAATCAATCTTGGATATAATGTTCCTCCAAATGATGAAATTAAACACACCCAAGTTGTAATTCCACATCTACAGATCCACAAGAACAATCTACACCATCAATACAAGATTTGATAGGGAAGTGATCCATCAACCAAGCAGTAAATATATATCCACGAGGCGGCAAGTATATGTGATTGAAATTGAGAGCAATAATTAGGTTACCTGACTTCTGGTTGTCAACGCCAAAGAGGGTTTGTGCAAAGACTCGAAATAAAAATTATATTCCTTTAAGCTCTAATTTATTGTTACCCATATACCAAGTCTCAAAGGATATTAAATAAATTATGGAATTGACCCATTAACCACCAATTAAATTAATTATTTAAAAGAATATCCATTGACTAAATAACCTTAGTTACACAAATAGTTCAAAATCCCGCTTAATATTTACGGAAAGAGTCTTTTACGATATACAGAGGTCTAGTGCTCAAAACAACCTAGCGAGTCATTACATCATCTACCACTAAAACTAACATTTGTCCTCGAACGGTAAAAGAAATAAAAGCAATTGAACGTTTAAAAAAAATGGATATAATTGATTCACATGTCCGACTCTTACTCCGAAGTAGCCTCCTCAACTGGATGAAGCTTCCATTGAACTCTTACTAATATAATTTCTTTCGACCACACTTTCAAATTTACCTATCCAATAGAATAACCAACTCCTACTTAAAAGTCATACTTTGATCAAGTAACACTAAATCCAACTGAATCACATGAAAAACATCCTGATGGTACCTCTTCAACATCGAAATATGAAGCACAAGGTGAACACTCAACAAATCAGGTGGCAAAGACAACTCGTAAGCACCGTGCCAATATGTTAAACAATCTAAAAAAAACAATATGCCTTGAGCTCAACTTTCTCTTCTTTACAAATATCATCACACCCTTCATAAGTGAAACCTTTAGTGAATCCGCTCTCTAACCATAAACTTTAAATCAGGAACCTCTCGATCTATAAAACTCTTATACCTACTATGAGTCCTGAGAAGTTGGTTCTGAATCAATTTGATCTTATCCAAGGACTCTCTCAATAGATTTGTACCCCACGACCTTACCTCAAATACAACAAAGCAACCAATCAATTATCAACATCTTCTACCATACAAAACCTCAAATGGTGCCATCTGAAGTCTCAAATGATAAATGTCATTGTATGCAAACTCCATTAAAGAAAAAATCTGATACTAAGGATCACCAAAGTCGATCACTCACACCCGCAAGATTTCCTAAAGGACCCGAATAGTCTATTTAAACTAACCATCAATCTGAGGGAGAAAGGTTGTACTAATATCTTTCTGAGTACCCAAATACTTCTACATAGACCTCCAGAAATAAGATGTAAATAGTGTAACTCGATCTGAAATAATAGAATTGGGCACCCATGCATGCAAGTTATCTCCCGAATGTAGATTTTGGCTAACTTTTATAAATTATAAAATACAAAAATTTAAATACCACCAAAGATTTAGTATCATAAGGATAAGAGCTTCTAAACTATGATGCAGGTCTGGAACTAAATGACAAACCTAGACATAAGAAATATCCTTTCTGAATACTAAAATAAAATAACAACTAAAGACATAAATGGAGGTGTGGGACACGTAATAGCCAAAAAGCTTACCACAACTCCAAGATAACTCGAGTTCAACTCTGAAAGCTCCACAAAAAGTGCTTCAATTCGAAATCTAATTTGCACCAATAAAGAGTACAACAAGTGTAGTGTGATTATGAAACCATGTGTACCAGTATGTCACATAGACCGATAAAGAAGAAAGAGTGACAACAGTATATAAAAAATCATTCTTTAATCTTTTAAGTCTGTAATATACTTATCAGTCAAGTTTCATCGATTATGGATAATCAAAAGTCATGTAATTTCCAACCATGATATAATTATATAATTAAACAAGAATGTAGGATGTAATGAGATTTAATGTCATACCATGAAATGATATGCCTCAAATATCAAGTACTCTCTCAATTGTATATACTCAATACTTTTTGGAAATATATCAAGAGTTCGTGACCCACAGGGGACTTACGAGGTCCATGTACTGACACAGAGTCCCCCATGGGTCACGAACTCTCTATGTATTTTTGAGAAGTATTGTGTATATACGATTGATAGAATATTTGACATTTGAGGCATTTCATTTCATGGTCATGCATTGCAACTCATTTCATCCTTCATTCTTGTTTTATTATGTGTTTATTTTGTGGTTGGACATTACGTGATATTTGATTATCCCTAATTGATGAAACTTAATTGATAAGTATAATACACACTTATAAAATTAAAGAATGATTTCTTATATACTCATGTCACTACTTCTCGGTCTATGAGACATACTGGGTGCACGTGGTTTCATACTCATACTACACTTGTTGTGCATGAGATTAGTAAGATAATTAGCAGGTGCTTGGGTATATCATTGATGTCCGCCCCTTTCTAGTTAGGGGTGTGACACTAGTGTTCCATCTTCCAGGTTCCGACAGGATCAGAAGGGTGGGGCATCAGGCCCTAAGTTACAAGAGAGTATTTCAAGCACCATAACCTACCCAACTTGACCAAGTGTGGTAAGAACCATCCGGGCAAGTGTCTTGCAGGAAAGGAAGGATGTTTTGGGTGTGGTCAGTCTGGTCACAGATTAAGAGATTGTCCTTTTGCTAAACAAGGTCAGGGATACAATAATGGTAAGGCTCAGTCTACAACTTCAGCAGCACCAGCAGGTTGCCCGACTCAGCAGGGTAACTCATGTGGTATAGGTAGTGGACGGCGCCAAAACAGATTGTATGCTCTTCAGGCTCACCAAGATCAGAAAGATTCTCCTAATGTAGTCACTGGTACGTTACGAGTTTGTAACCTAGATGTTTATGCTTTGTTAGATCCAGGGGCTACACTTTCCTTTGTAACTCCTTATATAGCAGTCAACTTCGATGTTAGTCTAGAAATCCTTTCAGAATCCTTCTCAGTCTCTACTCCAATCGGTGACCCAGTTATAGTTAGACGGGTATACAGAAATTGTCCTGTCATAATCTCTCAGAAATTCACCTTAGCATATCTTGTAGAGTTAGAAATGGTAGATTTTGATATAATTCTAGGCATGGATTGGTTGCATTCCTGTTATGCCTCAGTTGATTGTAGAACTTCATTTTCAGTTTCCAGACGAACAAATCTTAGAATAGAAGGGTAGTAGCTTAGCGCCTATGGGTCGATTCATTTCTTACCTTAAGGCCAGAAAGATGATATCTAAGGGTTATCTCTATAATCTAGTTCAGGTTAAGGATTCAAGCTCCGAAACCCCAATTCTTGAGTTAGTTCTAGTAGTTAATGAGTTTCCAGAAGATCTTCCTGGAGTTCCTCCCAAAAGGGAAATCGACTTTAGAATTGATCTCCTTCAAGATACCCATCAAATTTATATTCCTCCTTACAGAATGGCTCCAGCTGAGCTTAAAGAATTGAAAGAGCAGTTGAAAAACCTTCTAGATAAGGGTTTCATCAGACCTAGTATTTCTCCATGGGGTGCACTAGTGTTGTTCATGAAGAAGAAAGATGGTTCTCTCTGAATGTGCATTTACTACCGGCAGTTAAAGAAAGTCACAATCAAGAATAAGTACCCTATCCCCAGGATTGATGACTTGTTTGACCAACTTCAAGGTGCTAGTCATTACTCAAAAATAGACCTCAGATCCGGTTATCATCAGCTCAGAGTCAGAGATAGTGACATTCCAAAAATAGCCTTCAAAACTCGGTATGGTCATTATGAATTTGTAGTTATGTCATTTGGACTAACCAATGCTCCTGTAGCTTTCATGGATTTGATGAACAGAGTGTTCAAGCAGTATTTGGACTTGCTCGTTATCATCTTAATTTGATGATTTTATCCTCATTTACTTTAGGAATGAGGAAGAATATGAAACTCATTTGAGGGTTGTCCTGCAAACTCTCAAAGATCGCCAGTTATTCGCTAAGTTTAGCAAATGTGAGTTTTGGTTGCAATATGTTGCTTTCCTTGGGAATATTGTGTCTAGTGAAGGGATCCGAGTGGATTCTCAAAAAATAGAAGCAGTGAAATAATGGCCCAAATCTACCTCTCCTACAGATATCAGAAGTTTCTTGGGTCTAGCGGATTATTACAGAAGGTTCATGGAAGGATTTTCATCCATAGCCTCCATACTAACTAAGTTGACTCAGAAAAAGGTTATGTTTTAGTGGTCAGATGATTGTGAGAAAAGCTTCACAAAACTGAAAACTAGGTTGACTACAACTCTTGTTTTGACTCTACCAAAGGGTTCAAACGGTTATGTTATCTATTGTGATACATCCAGAGTCGGCCTAGGTTGTGTGTTGATGCAACGAGGTGAGGTTATAACTTATGCTTCTAGACAGCTTAAGGTGCATGAGAAAAATTATACGACTCATGACCTCGAGCTTGCAACAGTGGCGTTTACAGTTAAGATTTGGAGACATTACTTGTATAGTGTTCACATAGATGTGTTCACAGACCATATAAGAGCCTTCAGTATGTGTTCACCCAGAAAGACTTGAATCTTCGCTAGAGGATATGGCTTGAGTTCCTCAAGGATTATAATTTAAGTGTGTATTACCTTCCTGGTAAGTCCAATGTAGTAGAAGATGCTCTTAGCAGAGTATCTATGGGTAGTGTAGCACATGTTGAGGAAAAAAGAAAAGAGCTAGCAAAGGATGTTCACAGGCTTGCTCGCTTGGGAGTTCGCCTTATGAGCATATCATATGGTGGTGTAACAGTTCACAATGGGTCAGAATCTTCATTGGTAGCGGAGGTGAAGGAAAAACAAGATAGTGATCCTATATTGCTTCAACTAAATGGTGCAGTCCATCAACAAAGAGTTGAGGTTTTCTCCCAAAGGGAGATGGTGTGATGTGCTATCAGGGTAGATTATGTGTTCCTAAGGTGGGTGAGTTGAGACAATAGATTCTTGAAGAAAACCATAACTCCATGTACTCTATTCATCCAGGCACCACTAAGATGTACCGTGATCTGTGGGAAGTATTTTGGTGAAATGGTATGATAAGGGATATAGCAGATCTTGTGGCTAAGTGCCCTAATTGTCAGCAAGTCAAGGTAGAACATCAGAAACCAAAAGGTATGACTCAAGAGATCAACATTCCTACTTGGAAGTGGGAAGTCATCAACATGGACTTCATTACAGGTTTACCTCGTACTCGCAGACATCATGACTTCATTTCGGTGATAGTTGATAGAGTTACTAAGTCTGCGCGCTTTTTGGCTGTTAAGACTACAGATTCGACGGAGGACTACGCCAAGCTTTACATTAATGAGATAGTTAGGTTGCATGGGGTTCCTTTGTCTATCATCTCAGATAGAGGTCCCCAGTTTACCTCTCATTTCTGGAAGTCATTTCAGAAAGGTCTTGGTACCCAGGTTAATCTTAGCACAACATTTCATCCACTGACGGATGGTCAGGCAGAGCGTACAATTCAGACCTTAGAGGACATGTTGAGAGTTTGTGTGATCGACTTCAAGGGTAGTTGGGATGATCACTTTCCTCTTATAGAGTTCGCCTACAATAATAGTTACCATTCTAGCATTCAAATGGCCACTTATGAGGCATTGTATGGGCGTAGATGTAGATCCCCAGTTGGTTGGTTTGAAGTAGGTAAGGCAGCCTTGATAGGACCAGATTCAGTTCATAATGCCACGGAAAAAGTTCAGATCATTAGAGATAGACTTAAGATAGCCCAGAGTCACCAGAAATCCTATGCAGATGTAAGGAGAAGGGACTTAGAGTTCCAAGTTGATGATTGGGTTTTTATGAAAGTATCACCTATGAAGGGGGTGATTTGATTTGGCAAGAAAGGGAAGCTTAGTCCTAGATATGTAGGCCCTTACAAGATCTTGAAAAGAGTTGGAAATGTGGCTTATGAGTTAGAGTTACCAGCAGAACTAGCAGTAGCGCATCCGGTCTTTCACATGGTTTGCAGCTCTTTCCCTTCCTATCCAGCTAGTTAGACTTCATTCGAGGACGAATGCTTCCAAGGGGGAGATAATGTAATATCCTGTATTCGAAAATAGACCAACCAGTAGATTTCCAGAAGTTGCAGGTGCAACCCACGATTTCCACCCACAGACCATAGGGTGACCCACAGTCTGTTCTGGTGGTCCGTCAATGGGCCACCTGTAGCCCTCCCCAGAAAAGCCTAGAAAATTATTCTAATTCCAGAACCACGCCATGACTTACGAACCATAGGTCAGACCACGGTCCGTGGTCCAGGGTCGTAGGTTGGATCACAGATTTCTGGTCCCAGAACCCCGTCAATGGTTGACGAGGACGGACTGTCGGTCAGTCCACGGACTGTCGGTCAGTTCTGTCGGTGGCCCCGACAGCTTTAAGTCAGGGGTTGTTTGGTATTTTCCCTATGCGTCAGACCCCTAAACTACGTGGTTTTGGTCAGTTTTAGCCTAGAAACTAAATTAGAACCTAACCTAATCAATTATTCACCAAAATCAAGCGAAACTTAGAGCAAATCAGAGAGAAAGTCGACCAAGCCCTAGTTCAAGAACGCAACAAGTTTTCATCAGTTCCATCCCCAAAATCAAAAGATTTCTCCGTGGAATTCGTCACCAGGTATGTGGAATTTCACTGGTGGGTTCCTTTCACCCATTAGGTCCCTAGATTTCAGTCAAAATTTTGATTCCCTTAATATTATCTAGACCTAGGGTATCTTGAATGTTAGAAATTTGTTGGGTTTTAGCTGTTAGAAGTATTCCAAATCAGATTATCATATTTTGATTAGTTTTCAGTACGATATGCAGAACCCTAGCTATGTAATTCTTTTAGTTCATGAATTATACATGCTAGGTCAGTTATTTCAAATATACATGCTTCAGTTTTATGAATGTCACATTATCAGTTATAATTGTTGCATTCTCATAGTTTGCATGTCAGAAATTGAGCTATCCAGTACGTTACATTTTAGTCATAATATTGCTTATATACATTCTAATTGGGAGTAGCTTAATACCAAGTGGGCTAGGGTTCAACGTACTCGAACAGTCTTAGAACTACGTGCCGCGTAGGTTTATAAGTCCCCTCTGTGGGTATTACATTTTAGTAGTCACGTTAGTCATGCCTCTATACCTCTGGCAGGGTATATTGGGTCCTTTCGATGGGGCGTATACATCGGACTCCACACTTAGCTCATGTGGTTTTATGTCGATTATTAGTAGCTTCCACAGTCAGATTTAATTGCATTGACCATGTTATCAGTTACTGTCAGATTTCAGTCTCAGCATGTTATAAACTTGGTCATTGCATTCAGTCATTTCATGTTCAGTATTCTCAGTTTAGTATCATGTTTATCTCATATCATTGCTAAGTTATATGTTTATTCAGTTATGTTTGTTGATAAACTTTACTCTATCATGCATGCTCTGTACCTTTCAAGTACTGACACATACTTTGCGCTACATCTTCTCGTGATGTAGGTTCAGGTCCTCAGCTTCCAAATCACGCATAGATCGGTTCCCGATCTCCAGTTCAGCAGCTATCAGTGGTGAGTCCTCATTCTTCGAGGACAATGGAAATGATTATCTTTTCTATTTTAGTCTTTAGTTTCAGTTTTTGCTAGATTTAGCTGGGGCATGTCCCATCACTTCTAGTCAGTTAGAGGCTTATTTCAGACATAGTTAGTTTCAGCTTTAGTATTTGAGTTTGACTTTGAAATTGTTGTTAAACTTTCCATTTTTTTTATATATTCAGATAGTATATGGGTATTCCTCATCATTTCAGTTGATCCAATGATTTAGCTTCCGCATAGTATTTTCTTACTTCAGTTTATATAATATGGTTATGATATGACAGAAGGGTTAGCTTGGGGTCACTCGTGATCCTAGGTCCCGTGTCCGCATCCTGGGATTAGCTTCGGGGCATGACAAAGTCCATAATTTATTTAAGTATAACTTACATAAATCTCATAGTATAAGGACTAAATTACACCATATCTCTACTCTTTTTCTAATTACAATAATCCCTTATTTTTTACACAATCTAGATACATAACTCACTATCTGGAACATTAATGTCGATACATCATGTATCAAGCTGTTACGTTAAAAAAGGAAAAAATAAAAAAATCCAATTAAAATTACATAAATTACGCTGACAGGTTTCTTCTTACTGTCAACCAGTCAGACGCAAATCCTTACGGAATAAACAAATTCAAAATTCATTTTTTTCTCCCTATTTATCGTTCTCTATTCAACAAAGAACCGTTCAAATTAGATTCAAATTTGTCTAAAATTTGATAAGATACATAATGAATAGTTGTTGGACAAATAATTTCTTTTGTGAATCTCAAATTCACCATTGCAATAGATCGATGAGATGAGAAACAACTTGGAAATTCGATACATAGTAGAAGGAAATCACAAGAAGATGTTGGTTTTGTTGCTTGGCCTGCCCTTCGTCCCCTCTCCATCGTGGACACCACAACAAGAGATGATCAAAGAAGCTACTAACCATGCCAATTTGAGTATCATCCATCTGATGCAAACCTTATGGTTTTTGGAACATTGGATGGTGAAGTAACTGTTATCAACCATGAGAGTGAAAACAATGTCAATTATATTCCCTCACTTGGAGCAATGAACTGGTTTATATTGGCTCAAAAATTATTGACAATGGGATTCAATCCCTGGCCAATTGTAACAGGCTAGCACAATTTAAAATTCAAAATTCTTCTTCTCATTCTTCCAAAAAATTCTCAATTGTTGAATCAAACTTGTCGATAAATTGTATTGATACAACATGAACATGTCGATCTTGTTGAGATATTTCAGAATTCGGGAAAGTGAGGTGACGTATGAACTATACAAAAGTGATGGAATTGTTGTTGGTCAAAATATTGGTTTTGTGAATCTCAAATCAGCCATTGCAGCTGAATTAGAGATCGATGAGTTGAGGAAAAATTTGAAGATCTGATACATCGTTGAGGTGAAGAAACAAGAGTCTAGATTTTCAATGTATCCTATATGCATTGATCCAACAAATAAAAATGACGAAGAGATGTATAATTTTGATGGATCATTCATACCTTTTATAATGTTGTGTAATCATTTTTTGAATTTTGTTTCCGAGATGGATAGATTTATCAATACATTATTATTTATATATCTTGTTTCAATTGATAAGTGTTGTATTTCTACTAGATACATTAAATAAGTAATTGTTTTCCCTAAGTGTTAGGTTTGAAATTGATACATTACTGTGTGGTAGTTGCTATATATCAAATACAATTAGTATAAGTTTGAATTTATGTATCATGCCTAAAAAATTGTGTATTTGTTCATGCAAGAATAGAATGTTGTGTATCTGATACATTCTATCATGTATCAGCTATATGGTTTAGTAGATGTAATATTGTGTTCCATAAAATTGTGTATCTAACACATAATTTGTGCAGTTGTGTTTGATGAAAAATTGTATTTGATATTAGCATCGTTTAAAAGACAGAATGTTGTGTACATGATTCATTATGTTGTGTATCTAATACATGATTTTATATATATATGGGATAAGGGTCTGAAAAATATCCCAACTTTGGTCGGATTTGCTGTGGTGATACTAAACTTTCTTAAGGACCTATTACCTCCCTAGACTATTTAATACCGTATTTTTTACCCCCTGAACTATTTAATAGTGTATTTTAAAGGTATATATGTGCTCATGTGGACACATTACTATTTATAATTTTGCATTATTTTTTATGTCTACATGAGCAAATATATATGTTTAAAATACAGTATTAAATAGTCTAGGGAGGTAATAGGTCCTCATGAAAGTTTAGTATCGCAACAGCAAATCCGACCAAAGTTGAAGTATTTTTCAGACCCTTATCCCTATATATATATATATATATATATAATAATAATGTGCTTCATATTTATTGTATCAGATACATAGCTGCAAGATCTTCTTATTTTGCCTCAAACTAAACAAACTTTTGATAATAACATTTATGTATCATCATTTATGAATCTGATACATATTTGTGTGACACTTTAATGTATTATGTAAGTTAATAGGTATCAGATGCATTGTTGTGTGTCAAAATCGTTACTAGTCATGACATGTTGTTATGTATCATTTTATTAATCATTTTTTTAGTTGTCTATATAAAATAGAAAAATACAATATCGACATAGTTAGATATGAAATTTATTTACCACACAGGTTTAGCTATGAAAATAGTAATGTTTGTGTATCACAAATATGATTTGGTATCGTGTACGGATACATATCCTTGTAAATTTGAATAAGGTAGAAGATACATAACAATATACGATACATGATAAATGATACATTTGGTAGAATTTTTGTATCAGGTATCAAAACTAATTAAAGTTATGTATCAAAACTTATATTTAAACACGATACACTGTGCATGATAAAATTGTAACATATCACAATGTTGAAACAAATACATTATACATTAATTTAAGAAACAAAATTAACTAGATACATTAAAAATGTCACTACTAAAAAACTGCTAAAAAACGACGGAA
>JAJOOH010014666.1:0-26001 GCA_029582605.1 Solanum gracilifrons | reverse complement strand
TCTCTATATTTTGTACTCTCATGTTTATATAGTGGATTGCTCATCTCCTTTGTGGACGTAGGTCGATTGACCGAACCACGTTAAATCTTTGTGTCTTTTGGTATATTTCTCGTTTGTCTTCTTACTCGTGGTCTTTCGAGGTTCGTTTTGCTAGCTTCCGCATTACACCTGCTTATCTTGATCCTAACAAACTTGACAAGTAAAGACAACCTAAGGGAGTAATATACAAAAATATACATTTATTGACTATTATTTTGACGGACATTCTATAAAAAATCCCAAATTCTTTTACACCATCGCTATGTATAAAGTAATATAAAATTTAACTCTTACAAGTAATAAATTGGCACACATTTTCCGGCCAAGTTGATTATTTAATTTCTTCCATAGGAAGATGACCACTAGTGATGTGAAGATGACCAAGTTACATTAAAAAGAGTATGAGTGAAGACTGAGGCTCAACCTACAGGCTTTACATAACTTTGATAAAAGAAAGAGCTTCATCTAATTTCTCAACTATGACGTACGTATGTGTGACACAATCTGACTCCATTTCTTGCAGATAACAGTGAACCAAAAAGAAACTATAAATAGCTTAGTTATGAACACTTTTATCCACTCAGTATTCGAACCTGTCTGACTAATTTGAATTCATACAACAACAACAAAAGAAAATATGACCACACATATATGTGCATGGTTCAATCCCATGTGTCAAGGTACTTACGAGTTCAATAGATTTTGGTAACTATGGCTCAAATCGATCTTATGTTTTTATATATATATGATTCAGAATTTACATACTAAAAATCTTGAATTCGTCCCTACAATACCTAATACATTTGTGCAGAGGCGTATCTAAAGGGGGTTCCGTGGGTTCACGTGAACTCATGCTCCCCTCTCTAGATTATATATAGTAGTGTTATATTTTTAAAAAAAAATTTAAATATAGAGGTGTGAACCCACGTTAAAAGTAACATATAATAATACGATGAATATTTAAATCTTGGATGCATCTTTTCGTAATAATGCACTCATCCTTACGAAATCCTGAATACGCCTCTGCATCTGTGGTTTAAAGGAAAAGCATCTGATATACCCTTCAACTTTGTCACTTAGAGCGAATATACCTCTCGTTCTGAAAGTGGCTCATATATACCATATTGTTACATAAATGGCTCACATATACCCTTTTCCTCTAATGGAAATGAAAAAAAAATTTGTAAATTTATTTTTATTAATTATTTTATTTTTAAAAAAATCCATATAGGGATATATTTTATCTTTCTCACACTTTTCTTTTTACTTTTTTAATTCAACGGCTAATTTGAAATTATTATTTTTGATGGTCAAATTTATTCTTTTCACTTATTTTTTTTATAATCTTTACTATAGATATCCTAATTTTTTTTACAGATATAATACTAAATTAATTACAATGTAGTTTTATTTTTTTTCTCTTTTTTTTTTTTCATTCACACTTCTTTCTTTTTATTTCTCTTATTTTACACTATAGAATGAAAGAAAAATTGAAATAAGAATAAGAAACTCAAATAATTATAATCAAAGAAGTCAAATAATAATTTATGTATGAAAAAAATCAAATACTTAATTTTTTTAAATATTAAAAAAAAATTAACTTAAAATTAATTTTATCACTTTTGTAACGGTAGGGGCATACGTGAGCCACTTTTGTAACGGTGAGGAGTATATGTGTGCCAATTTTGTAACAGTAGGAGCATATATGAGCTATTTTTGTAGCGAGGGGAATATTGACTCTAAATGACAAAGTTAAGGAATATACCAGGACCTTTTCCCATGGTTTAATGGACAACACCTTCAAATTAAAAGTTATAAGCCTCATTGGTTTTGTTAACTTTTTTTAATTCGTTGTATAAGGGGTTGGCATAACTCTAGGTCCCCCACAACTTTTAAGCCAAAGTGGTGTGGTATAAGACGGCTGGCGGTTGCTCTTTTAAAGAGAAGCAGCAACAATATTCACCCTGGTTGGTTAATCTAACGGTATTGCATAACAACTTGTGGCCTTGTATTATTCCTCGTTAGAATGTTTGGTACTTTGTAGTTGTACATGAGCCAGTATTGAGAATTATATTTACTTTTTTTATTATTAATTATCGGAAAGATTCATTCTATATTATACCAACAAATAGAAAAATTGTAGCTAAGGAACTATACTAACAACCTACTCAATTTATTTTAGAAATTTTCGCAAACAATTATTGGACTATGCAATTAAAAATGTTTTTCCTTGGCTAAAGAAACATATTACTCTATCTAATTCCGTATCACTTATTATTTTAAGTGCATATCCCAATTTTGCATAAACGAATTATGAAAATTCACGAGAAGAAATGGATGTATTGTATTAGCTAATAAATCCACGGAAATTGAGGTTTCACAAGTGATAATTTCTAATACTATACTTGATACAGTTATTTGAATTCTTTATGATATGTAACTGAAACATATTAGGTGTGAGATGAATCTTTATTTATCGGCTAAGTAGCATCCCTTTATTTATAAAAATCTCGAATTGAATTATCAGAAAATGGCAAGAAGCTGATGTTATGATGTACCAAATTAAGTTAGGCAAAAACACTTTTCAAGCAGCAGAAAGTCAAGTTTCACCAAATTTAGTATCAATTAAGACATGATTAAGGTCAAACTTATATCTCCTATATATGGTTTGACAATGAAGACTAATATTCATTGACTTGATTGGGCCCCTTTTGAATGTTCATATATAGCATCTATTGCTTACAAATCGACAAATAAAAACAATATTTCGACAAATATAACCATAGTAATTATAAGTTGGGATTAGATTTTCTTAATTGACCATGGAGTCATCCTTGTTTGAATTAAGATTGTAAAATGAATGGATATAAAAGTTTATGCCTTTATGGGCTTTATGAATGGTGATTTGAGTCGATCAACACAAATTGAAAAAAAAAATACAATTTTGGGTCATCTCCTCATGACTTAGGTAATTTTGGATCGTGACAATCCTTGAGCAAACAAAATAAAAGGCATTCATTTCTTCACTAGAAAATGAAAACATAATTAACATATTCAACACTTGTACATAAAGGAGAAACAAAATGCAAAAGTATCCTGGCCAAGTACTAGCTAGTATACTGATGGTCTAGCTCAATAAAACTCCAAAATTCAACTTATATACGCTACTATCAGTGTAATTTAACCTGTTGTACCGAGGTCATTCATCATGTTAAGGCTCTTATTCATAGAGGTGATTGAAAATAGAAAGCACAACGCGTAGTGATATTAGCCCCTTTATTGAATGATTTCCTACATTTGAAATTACGTATTGTTCAAAGTGATATTAAACTAGTCAATATAATATCATGTTGTCATTCCCATCCGTCGTCCTGGTGGCCAGAGACAGGTTTGCTAGTCTTCATTTGTGTCTCATTCTTCCCGCCATCCTCCCCTGAAATCTCTTCGAGTGATCTCCCTTTTGTCTCGGTCACCAAGAACGTGCAGCAAAATCCAATCATATTTGTAACGGCCATCAGTATCATAGCTGTCTTGATTTTATGAACATTCCCATCTTGCGTGTATTGTTGTATCCCAAATGCACTGATCATTGCCCCCGCCTTTCCAGAAGCTGCGCTCAACGCGTGGCAAGTGGATCTCACCCTTGTAGGGAACAGCTCCGCGGGGAGCACAAATGTGGTTGAATTGGGGCCAAAATTGGCAAAGAAGAAAGTTAAACCATAGAGAGCTGCGAATGTCCATTTGTGCTCTTTAGTCTTTAGGTAATCGTATTTGAGTCCAATGATCGCCATGAAAACAGACATCATGAAGAACCCCATCAATTGTATTCTAAACCTTCCGATTTTTTCAATGAAGAATACTGTGAACCAGTAACCAGGGAAAGTACCAAACAAGGCAATCACAAACATGGCACGCGATGTCTCAAACATCTCCCTCAAGGCGGATATCGTGTTAGCTTTGTTAGTGAGTCCCATGACTGGAAATATGTCCTTTTGTGTGAGGTTTTGGCTGTAGAAAGCTATGTCTAACAAGAACCAAGTACTCATTGTACCAATCAAATGAAGCCCGTGGCGTTGGAAGAACTCATTGGAGAGTAAAGAATACTCATTAGCTGCTTTAAATTGAGCCAATTTATCACCTTCTGCTTGAATTTCAATATCAAGTACCTTCCCCATGTCAATCGCCGCCTGTTTAGCATTTCCTTCAATAATGGCAGTGTAACGCCCTGTTTCAGGCATCTTCATTCGCCAATAATAGGTAAGAAGAGCCGGAAGAGCTCCAAGCATCAACACGATCCGCCAAACATAATCAGCCTCGGGCTCCGTGGACAAAATTTCATCCACATCAAATGGCTTCCCTTCATACTTCATCAAGAACAATTTTGAAATAATCATCGAAACGAGCCCTGCAAAAATGATCCCAACTCCTTGCTTAGCAAAAACAGCAGCAATGAACGCCCCGCGAGTTGCCTTGTTAGCATACTCAGACATGATCGTAGCAGAAAGAGGATAATCACCTCCAATTCCAAATCCAAGCCAGAATCTGAAGAAACAGAGTGTCCCTATTACACCTTTCGCACTATACCCAAAGGACAACCCCGAGCAAATTGCACAAAGGACCATGAGAATTAATGTAAGTCCATAGACTTTCTTTCGACCAAGTTTATCTCCGAGCCAACCAAAAACAAGCTGGCCTGATAGAGTACCAACTAGAGCAACTCCAATCACCCAATTGTTCGCGACATGAGGCAATTTGCCAGGGGCATGGGTAGTTGGGTCGTAGTAGTACAAACGGCCTAAAAGTTTCGAGATAGTAGTGATACAGAACAGATCATATGCATCAGTGAAAAATCCCATTCCAGCAATGATAACAGCGGTGACATGGTACCATTGGGTACGCGCTGTGTCAAGTGCATTGAGCACTACAAGATTGTCTGAGGCCATGTTATTTTATTTTCTCTTAGATTGGTTGATGTCTGATCATCTCTAAATTGCTCAATGTGTATATATATATTGATTGACAGTTATGTGATTAATTAATTGATGTTTACGCCTAGTTTCTGTATCTAGAACAAGAAATTCCCTGATAACTATTGGAGAATATCCTTCTTCTTTCTTTGCTTAAATCAATAATATGCCTCCAACTCAACGCTGTCACAAGAAATTGAAACAACAATGTGATTGTGATGCTTATGCTTTACAATAGATTATGCATCTTTGGCAATCACTTTGAGATACAGGATGTGCCAATAGTTGTTAAACGACTACACTTTTAGGCAAAGTTGTCAACATAATAAGTCAGTATAGAATGTTGACAATGTAAAAGAGGCGGAAATGAGATCTCTTGCTCTCTTACAATTTGAACAGAAGAAAATAGTCTTTTCAGATCTCGTGTAAAATGGAAGTCTCTTATGTGTAAAAATAAAAATCCCTTATAAAAAGGACATAAATTTTTTAAAATTCCTTTCTATTAATACTTGGGAAAGAAATCTAGAACACCATCATTAAACCATTCATTGATCGATATTGGTATCAATCAAATGAATTTGTTAAGAGAAATTGCCTGCATGGTTTTAATCCAAACAAAAGTGGGAACAATTAATGGTAATTCTGATTTTCAGCATAGAAATTGCAACTTTGTTCTTGTAGGTATGAATGATGTATATTCCAAGCTATTTTCTTTGGCTTAAGCTTTTGAAATATATTCTTCTTATAAAAGATGCTTCTCAAAAAATAACGATATGACCGTTTGTAAGTAGAAAAAAATCAATGCACAAGATGCTTAAGAATAGACAATTGATGGCAAAAATTTGAAACAGAAAACTCAGGACATGATAAAGTATTATGCAGATAAAAGCAGGACATGAGAAATGGAGTTTCAGGTTGGTGAGATTGGATTTCATGAAGCTCCAATTTGTTTTTAAGTTTAGTCCCATTATTTTTTGAGTACATATTTCAACTTTATCATGCCCTAGCCCTTCTTCACTCACACGATATTGCTGGATCGGGCTTTTCACCCATTCCCCAATCTTTACTTAGATAAGGATTGGTCTTATGCCTTTTTTTTCAAATTATGTAAGTTAGAAGCATACAAAGGGTTGATATCAAAATTGTCAGAAATCAAGCTGTATTTTGCTTATGCTAGATGTACGTGTTTCTGAAGGAGCATTGAGAATATCCTCCTTGTTCTCTCTCTATCACTTCATTATTTTTCCTTCTCTTCTTTATTGCTGCAGTTTTCTTCTTTGCGATATGATTAGACTGTGTAATTCGTTACCAGGAACTTGGAATTAACCACTTCTAAATATTGTTATCTATGTTTTTTAGTCCCATGACTACCAAATCAAATTAGTCTTTTAAATTTTTAAGTCGATAGGAGGTAAATTCATTCATGCATAAGACATGTAAGTCTTTTTTATAGGTCAAGTGATTCTCGAACAACAGACCAACAAGATCTACCAATAACCAACCATCTTTTCACAAAATGTAAATACATACTAACCTATATATCCAAAGGCAAAAGGAAATAGAACACTTTTGGAAGGAGTAGAACAGGAGATAAGACAATACAAAATCAATCCCCTACCAACTACTACGTGAATTGGTGAAGGGAAACTACTATACGAATTTCCTTTGCTTCGTGAAGCCCTTATTCTGGAGGTGACATCTCACTTATTAACAATACTTTTCCTATATATGCATCTATGTATAATATTGCTCAATGTGATAAACTTGCCAATATTATATATCCTGATTTCAATCCCATCCATCGTCCTGGCGCCCAGAGTCAGTCCTATTACTCTTCATCTGCGTCTCATTCTGCTTCTCATCCTCCCCTGAAATTTCCTCTAGAGACCTGCCTTTTGTCTCCGTCACTAAGAAGGTACAGCAAAATCCAAGCATATTTGTGAATGCCAAAAACAACATGGCTTTCTTGATTTTATGAGTATTTCCGTCTTGCGTGTATTGCTGCACCCCAAATGCACTAACCATTGCCCCTGCCTTTCCAGACGCCGCACTCAGGGCATGGCAAGTGGATCTCACCCTTGTAGGGAATAGCTCTGCGGGGAGCACGAATGTGGTTGAATTGGGGCCAAAGTTGGCAAAGAAGAAAGTTAAACCATAAAGAGCTGCAAATGTCCATTTATGTTCTTTAGTCTTTAGGTAATCGTATTTGACTCCAATAATCGCCATGAAAATAGACATCATGAAGAACCCCATCAATTGTATCTTAAACCTCCCGATTTTCTCGATGAAGAATACTGTGAACCAGTAACCAGGGAATGTACCTAGCAAGGCAATCACAAACATAGCTCGCGATGTCTCAAACATTTCCCTCAAAGCAGAAATGTTCTTCGCGTTGCTAACGAGTCCCATGGTCGGAAATATATCCTTCTGTGTGAGATTTTGGCTGTAGAAAGCAATGTCCAACAAGAACCAAGTAGTCATTGTACCAAGTAAATGATGTCCATGGCGCATGAAGAACTCATTGGAGAGTAAAGAGTACTCATTAGCTGCTTTAAATTTAGCCAATTTTTCTCCCTCCTCTTGAATTTCAATATCAAGAACCTTCCCCATATCAATCGCCGCCTGTTTAGCATTTCCTTCAATAATGGCAGTGTAACGCCCTGTTTCAGGCATCTTCATTCGCCAATAATAGGTAAGAAGAGCCGGAAGAGCTCCAAGCATCAACACGATCCGCCAAACATAATCCGCCTCAGGCTCCGTTGAGAAAACTTCATCAGTAGTAAACGCTTTACCCCCAAAATTCATAAGAAATACTTTAGATACAATCATTGAAACAAGCCCAGCAAATATGATCCCAACGCCTTGCATAGCGAAAACAGCAGCAATAAACGCTCCACGCGTTCTCTTATTCGCATACTCAGACATGATTGTAGCAGAAAGAGGATAATCTCCTCCAATTCCAAATCCAAGCCAGAACCTGAAGAAACAGAGTGTCCCTATTACAACTTTTCGACTATACCCGCAGGATAACCCCGAGCAAAGTGCACAAATGACCATGAGAATCAATGTAAGTCCATAAACTTTCTTTCGACCAAGTTTATCCCCGAGCCATCCAAACACAAGTTGACCAGTCAGAGTACCAACCAAGGCAACTCCGGTCACCCAATTGTTAACACTATGAGGCAATTTGCCCGGGGCATGGGTAGCCGGGTCGTAGTAGTACAAACGGCCTAAAAGTTTGGAGACAGTCGTGATGCAGAAGAGATCGTATGCATCGGTGAAAAATCCCATTCCGGCAATCACAACAGCTGTGACATGGTACCATTGGGTTCGTGCTGTGTCAAGTGCATTGAGTACTGTAAGATTATCTGAAGTCATGTTTAATTTGATTTTACTGCAATTTAATTAAGCTGTGATTTGATGGAATTATTTTGGTGTGTGTTATTTGATTATATATGAAGAGAGGTTACGTTGTTAACTAAATGACGTTTATACCTAAGTTTCTGTGGTTGGAACAAGAAATTGAAGCATAATTACCAACAGAATATCCTTCTTCTTTGCTTAAATCAAGCATATGCTTTAATCAACCATAATATTGGGACATGAATTACTAGTGTTTTGATAAAATAGACAAGTAAAAAAGAAAATTCTATCTTGATTGGGTCAAGTAAAAAATGACATGGAGAGTGTACTAGTTTAAACATAATAAGCCAATTTTAAATACAAAATATAGAGTTTGGATCAAAACTAATAGTTTTGTTTTGTCTAACCGATAAAACATGGCAAGTGGTCGAGAACAATTACTATGATAATGTTTGTTTTAATATAGGCATAATACATAAATATATTTTTTTTAATTTGGTTTCATTTCACATGTATGTACACCAACTTTAGGTATGTACTAGACATTTAAACTTATATAAAGTTAAATAAATAGACGTTTATATGGCATCCTACATAGCAATTTATGTCCTACATGTATTATGTCACATATGACTCATGTGTCTACTTGTTCAACTTTATACAAGTGTCTACTTATGCACATCCCAAGTCGAAGGACATAAATATAAAATGAGATTAAGTTAAAAGGCACATTTATGTATTATGCCTTTAATATATTGTGTTTTAGTGGTTAGTTCCTTTTTAAATATATAAAGAATTTCAGTACTCATTTTTTGTCCGATTATTGTTGCATATTAATGTATTTACTGACAATCCACCAACTTAAAATTGTAAATCCATCAATACTTAAAGAATAATATAAACTTCAAACATATTTTTTTTTCTTTATTAAACTTTTTTATCAAATCAAACATATTACATACGACATATTACAATCTTTTCGGTGATCACTATGAGAGAGCTAGAATGACTAACCTGCTTGATCCTGACTAATGATTTGAATATGAGTGTATTCAAAGCGGATCAAAATAGAATAATTTATATTATGTGTGATTATAATGCTGGTGCGATTTAGGATTTAGCATAATCCGAAATTCTTTACCTAATAGTTCATCAATGTTAAGAAATCATTATATTCTAATGTCTTTTTTAAGAGCAATTTGAAATATATCATTTACACAAAAAATTAAAATGAAAATAAAATCAGTTTTAATATTCAAAAGATTTTGTAACATGCTACCTATTTCAATATGTAGGAGTGAGAATAATATATCAGTAACTTCAAATTTCATCTATAATATCAATTATTATTAGCAGCCGCTTTCAAAAACTTAAAAGATGATTTAACTTTGGCATAATACATAAACTAGATGGGGACCCTTGGCAAGCACGGGCCCAATAGTCAAAATATTATGCTTGTAAAAATATTAATATTAATGAATCAAGGGTGATGGCTTTTGCAAAAGATGGATAATATCATATATTATATACTATTAGATATATTGAGAATATGTACAACAGACATCAGTATGATGCCGACTTGAACGATCTGCAATACTAACTAATATATAATACAATCAAAATAATATAGCAGATGTTTCAGTTTTGGTATATAAGATTAGCATGTCATTGTTATCATATGTAGAGGACGCTGGAGTTTGCTTCTTAGTAGCTAATCTTCTTCATTCAAAAAATCATAGCATAGGGAGACTGATTCATTTTATTCTCTCTATTAAGCAAAAGTCACAAAATGGAGCGAGGGAGTTCCTGTAATTAGACAATTTAAAGTCTGTCAGAAACTGAAAATATGGCAACACATAGCAAAACAATTTAAATATTAACCCCAAAGTGGCACATTTTTAGTACAGAAACTGCAAAAGAGCAAATGGAAATTTCAGAAAGAATAATACATGGTCAGTTAACGCGGGAGGGGGGGGAGCTAATCACCCAAAAAGAGCAAAACTTTGAAGGTAAATTTATATGCCCATTAGGTATCAAATAGAAAGAAATTCAAGAAAAGACGATAAAAGTGATAGATTCCTTGTTGAATCTCTTTGTGATCAGCTCTGTAATTAGTATAATTGAGGTTTATCATTGTTGGAATCAATGTTTGAGAGTATAGATGCCCAATAAGTGTATTCAATTGTTGGTATAGTAATAATTCACAATTTATTTCCATAAAAATAAAAGACATTTGAATGCTTAATAACATGACAAACACACACAACTCGCTGCCCAAAAGAGGTGGTCATAACTCTGAAGTAATGAAGCTGCTCAATTGTTATAACTAAAATAATCTAATTCAAAACTAATAATCAAAATAGCATATTTGCACGCCACACAGATGTTAAACAAAACCATAACAAAATTCTGAAAATTCAAAGCAGAGAAGAGCAAATACAAAAGATGTTGAAAGCTGCTTCGAATTAAAGTAAATGCTATAAGATTGGGACTTCTCAAAATGAAAAAAGGGAAACAGGAAGAAATTTACAGTATACCAGTTGAGAGGTGTTTGCAATTATAACTTTGAAGGAAGAGAAATGTAGTGGGTTGTAAATTGTTGCAGTAGTTACTTCCTGGATTTGGAAAGACTTGCACAACTTACTGATCACATTATGGACGATATTCTTCCAATACCTCAATGATTCTACCTTTATTTTTTAAAACTCTGTTAGTTTTTTTTACCAGAACTTTTTCAAATACTTGTAATCTCTTTGTCATCAGCTCTGTAATTAGTAGAATGCATTTTCCTAAAAATAAAAGACATTTGAATGCTTAATAACTTCACAAACACACACAAATCACTGCCCATAGAGCTGCTCCTAACTCCGAAGTAATCAAGCTGCTCAATTGTTATAACTAAAATAATCTAATTCAGATTCTTCATTCTGTATATTTTGTTTCTTATAAAGCAATTTAATTACATTAGTAATCCAACTCAGAATTATCAAAATCCTACACAGTTAAAAAAAATTGAAATCCCAAATGACTGATAACATTGAAGGAAGTAAAATGTAGTGGGTTATAAATTCTTGCAGCAGTATACTTCCTGGATTTCAAAAGACTTGCACAACTTACTGATCACATTATGAACGATATTCTTCCAATATAAAAGTGTGTTAGGTTTTTTTAGCAGAACTTTTTGAAATACCTCTAAATATTTGGAATTATTAATCATTGTGACTTATAGTTTGGTGTCAAAGTGAGATGTAGACTGACCTTTTACACCTTTTTGGTTGGTGTGGGTAGTTCAAATTTCGGCGTCGCATTTGAAGAACCAGCTGTAGTAGTTGTTGCCATCACCTCCACCTCACTTATTTCCAAAGGCCTTATCTTTTTAGAATTCCTATCAGTAGAGCTCTGTGGAGTATGTTCCTTTTCCATGTAGGAAATAATGGACAAAGTTGCATGCGTGCTATTTGAGCTACCCCAAGATGACTTCCTTAGCTGAATTTGAAATAGTTTGTTTGACAACATCTGATGGACATGATTAAGAGACAATGATTGCCGCTGTAAATCTAAAGAGTTACAACAAACACTTTAGAACGAAGCATATATGCTAAACTATTTCTGCTCAAGATATATGCTATTGTGACAATACATGTGTACAAGTAGCCAGCGGGAATGAGAGATCACCTTAGCGCAAGTTATGTCAAATATGTCTTCCGCTGTCATGGAGAGTAATTTTTCTCCCAATTCAGCAGAGATAGATGTTGTGGTTGTAGCAGTACAATCAATAAGATCAATTTGAAAGATACACCTGAAATCATGGCAAGTTTAAATTTTGTGTATAATATATGCTATATTTTGTACAAACAACAATTTACAAGTCAAAAGTATAGTACTGAGGCACTAATGTTGTTTTACGATTGCATTTTGGACACTCAAAAGCCTTTTTATCCTTTGTGCGCTTCTTCTGTTTGCATCCTGAGCATTCAAGCACACAAAACTCTTGGAATTCATCTGACATAGCCATTTCTGTTGTCACACCCCTTTTTGCGCATGGCGGCAGAAGGGTTTTTCCATTTTAAGTGACGGTATTGATTTAAGGGATTATTTTATTATTTCAGAGTCGTCACTTGGAATTGAGTTATGGTGTTCCAAGTCACCTTTTTGTTTAATCCCTAATCAAAAGGAAATGACTCTTTGTTTGGTCTGCGAATCAGAAAATCGGGTAAGGAATTCTGTTGACCGAGGGGAAGGTATTAGGCATCCCTCGAGTCCCGTGGTTCTAGCACGGTCGCTTTTATTGACTTATACTTATTTTAATATGATTTTTTTTCTTCTATAATTTGTGTCTAAGGCCATGGTTCACTTATTTTTTATTTGTTGAATTTTATTAGTCTTAGACCGGATGCATAACTGCAATCTCGATCTTGACATTTTAGAGACATAACCGTCTTCTTTGCATCACACTTAATAACCTTTTTTTTTGTAAGTCACTACCTTAAATTAATAAAAACTAATTATATTAGTGGACAAGGTGCGTCACCACATCCTTGAGTTTATTTTAATGTCTCAAAAAAGATGTGTAACCACATTCTTAATTGAAACAAATATTTTTTAATTTGTTTAAGTGTTCGATCTAAAATTAAAAGAAAATATGTATTCCTAAAAAAAAACAAATAAAGTAAAATACTAAACTTCTAGAATAAATTATTTGATCATTTTTCATATGTTTTTATTTTTTGCAATTTCTTAAAGTTGAAGTCAAAATTAAGTGTACGCTTTCTAATCAAAGAAAATAATACCGAATTGCAAAAAATAAATCTCATTTTTTGTTTGATAAAATAAAACAACAATAATTTATTTATGTATTTATTTTTTAGCCTAACTATACCTACTTTATCATTATTATCTAAATCAAGACAAGAACAATGTTATGACCCGTTCACTTTTAAGAGATCACAACTAGCAAATAAAAAGAAATAAATAAATAAATAAAAAATCATCAATTAAAGCTACCTTCATTCATGAAATAGAGATATAACAACTAACAAATGAATCATTTCAATCAAATTCATGAATGAAACAAAAATATAATAAAACTTGTCATAAGATTACATCAAATTCCATGAATAAATTAAATAAGAAGATAAAGTAAAGTTGAATACCGTAAAATCTTAACCGAAGCTCGATTAGAACACCCACAACTTTTGTAGGTTGTTTGTGATGGTATATGTGTTTGTGTTGATATGAAAAGAATGGGTAAGGAAGAAAAGATGTGAATGTGTTGGTGAATTTTAAAAGGATAATCAAATAAAATGGGAAGGTTTTTCTTCTTCTTTTTTCTCGTGTAATCTGTTCTTTTTCTTTTTTTGTACGTTTTTTTTGTGTGTGTTGTTTGTGTTTAGGATGCTGAAATTTTGTTGTTTTTTTTTCCTTTTCTTCCTCGTTTGTGTTGTTTTATATGTAGTAGTAGTATGTGTGTGTGTCGTGTATTGTTGTAAAAAATGTTGGAAGTGGGGGGAAGAGTGGGGTAGTGGAGGAGTATGTGGGGTGAGGGTAGGTGTAGTGGGGTAGTGAGGTAGTGTGGGTAGTTTAGGTTATTATATTTATTAAATTAAATATATAGATAAAAACCATAATAATAAAAATATTAATTAATTATTTTGACTTAATAAAATATGAGAAAAGTCAAATAGCTAGTCTAAAAATATAATTAAGAAATACTAGCTTATTTATTAAAATTTAAATGAAAAGAAAACATATATTTTTTGTAGTTTTTCAATCTTTTAAAATGAACTTACTAAAATACGATGAAAAATAAAATATTTAATTTATATATAAAAGCAATATTTATGTACTAAACATGGTGTAATACCTTAAATTCGGTCAAAAATTACGTGTCTACATATATGATCACTATATTGGTTTGCAATACATGATCATAATATAATAATGATCTCTTTTTATATGTAAAAATTAAAATCGGAGACAAAATAGAACCGACGCAATAGAAGACACGGTATTGAAGCAAAGAAAAATGTTATTCTTCAAGCTGATGGTTGAAATATATCTAGCGGAGAACTACGTAGTTTAGACCGACTAATCCCCTATTCAACAATTAAATCCAGAGCATACTTCTTTTAACACATCATCATTCCCTTCCTGGCTTGTCAAATTCAATTCCAAGAAAAAAGTTAAGTTCACCCAAGTCTTTCATCTTAAACTTGAGCTTTAAGTCATTCCTAGTTTGTAAAATCAGAGAGAGAGTATTGCTTGTAACCAATAGATCATCAATATAAACTAGGACCACTACTAACTCAGGGCCAACATGTTTACTAAACAAAGAATAATCAAAATGGCTTTGAGAGAACCCAAGAAGCAAAAGAGTGTCGATGCTGATTACATGCATACACAGTATTGGTATTTCCATATTTTGATAGGATGGGTTGTTCCTTATCAGTTGATAATGAATATGGTGCTGGTGGTTCATATTTGATAGTAAGATGCTTTGTCTTGCATAGTGCTCAGTTATTGATTGTGGTAGTGAGTGTTGTTGAATTGCGAATTCGTTATCTCTTCTTTGTGAAAAATGTTGGTTGTGTTTGAATCAGGAGTAAGATTTTATAGTAATATCATTTGTTGGTTTAAAATTTCTACTATCTATTGGAATTGGTTAATTGATTGATAAATTATGTTAGTTAGGTCGTTAGTTGATTAACTCTGTTAGTTGGTGAAATTGTTAGCTTAGATGGTTAATTAATCAGTAGTTGTAGCACATGTATAGAATGACTTGTATAAAAACCCACATATGTAACTAACTCATGCAAGCTTTGATCAAATGAGAGCTTTTTCTTCTACAATACAATTCTCTCTCTAAATCTCAATATTATCCATACTAGGTTGTACTTGGATATATTGTAGTACCTCCTTGGCATTGGAAATACGTGCTTCATTTGTAGTCATATGAGCAGTTTTGGATGTGAGATTGTCAATTGGAAATAGCTCTTCCAATGTGCTATATTTCTAATTCAACCGAATTAGTTTTATGTAGTATGTCAGGAGTGTCTGGGAGTAAATCTAGGAGAGGGATGTGGCTATCTCCCGAAAGTATGGGATTTGATTGTGATGTCTTGTTTATTTTGATTGTAGTTTTAGATTAAACAGTTTTGCACATGGCGCAAGTAGATAATGAAGATATTGCACATGAGCTCGGGATAATCAGGTGCACCTTTATGTTTTAGCTTTTTTCAACTTTTAAATTTTGGAGTTATGATTGGAGTAATAACCAAAAATATTTATTTAATTTGTAGGAACATATTGATTCTACCTCGATAGACCTCTCCCTGTTTCGTTTAACAACAACATTCAACCTCATAAATTACTTTAATGCAACATATAAAATTTCAGCAAACTGGAAAATTGTCGAAACGACTAAAAAAAATAAAGAAGTGCGCAAACTATTTATGGGAACTTGTTTGGTTCCTTTCTAGAAGTAAATGACCATAATAGGAAGAAAAAAAGTTTTATCCAGATCATTCACTATATTCTAGTGCGGAGAATTTCTTGCAACAAAAAAAATGAGATTTGGTTCATGATTAGGGGTAAGCCAATTCGATCTATATTCTACTGCGGAAAATTTCTTGCAACATAAAAAATGAAATTTGGTTCATGATTAGGGGTAAGCCAATTCGATTTGGCATGAAAGAGTTTGCTCTGATTACGAAATTGAACGGTGGAGAAATTTCATCCAGTAAGGGTTTATATCATAAAACGAAGGCAAAAAAGTTTTTAGGATTATTGAGCAAGAAAGGTTATGTACAAGGCTTAGAATTAGAGGATTTATTTGAATCTAAAAGATTTGATAGACAAACGAAGTTAAAGATTGTCTTGATTTGATTTGCTGATAGTTTCGTGTCTGCTGGTGATCGTAAGAGAATTGTTAAATCAAGTTATATTAATATAGTGACAAACTTGGCTCAATTCAATGAATATCCTCGGTGTAGGATTTCATTTGAGAACACAATCAATTCTCTGTACACTCCTTGCTCATGTATGGATACCAAGTCCGAAAAATTAAAGTCAAACATCAACTTGCAAGGGTTCTCTTGGGCTTTTATGGTGAGATATTGAATTGGTCATGACAGAATATGTATCGATCTCAAATTTATACTAATATTATTTAATACTATTTTTGTTTTCAATACAGGTATGGGCTTTCGAAGCAATTCCTATACTAGGAGAGACTTTTGGAGAACCATCAACACAGTCTCCCTTGCCACTTCCTAGATTACATCGATGGTTTATTAAAAAACCGTCAATTTCAGATTATAAGAAAGTGTCATTAGTATTGGAAAAAAACAAGGTTAATACTTAAGTTTTCTTTTTTGTGCAATCTTTCATTTTAGAAGTCTTTATTATTTGTGGTTTTGTTGAACATTTATTTTCATATAGGTTGTAATGCATTCCACTCTGATTCCTACTACTATGGAGTCAGAAAAATCTTATTTGATTAATTGGAAGGATTTAAAAGATAAGGTTGATGGGAGAATAGATGAGTCCATCAAAAAAATTGATGGAAGGCTTGTGATTGCTACGGGTCATAACATGCATGAAACAACTTTTGAGGAAGAGGTGATGTGATATCAAATGTATGATGCAAAAGAACAATTAAAGAAGTTGTATTCAAGTTCAAGTAGGATAAAGATATTTCACGCAACTTGGTAAGCTTTCAAGCTCATGTAACTAAGACTATCATTGAAGACTAGCAAAAGTAAGTATATAACAAAACTTAACCACACTAAAAGAGTCATAGTGTACCCTTCACGATTTTACACAACTACTAGAATAAAGATTCACAAAATGAGCTAAACAGTTTTCTCAAGCAATCTACTTTCAAACACTTTACAATATTATGAAGTGATAAGAGTATTTCAACAACATTTGCAAAACAAACATATGAGAAACTATATTAATTTGGAAACTTGTGTTAACCTCATTTATATTATGTTTGATTTAAAAAGATATATAAAGGGAAAATGACTGAGTTTTCGAAAAATCGATTAAACTTATAGTTTAAGAGAAATCAAATTTCCAAAAGAAAGAGTCGCCACTTAATTTTTAGTTAAAAAAATCAAGAAAAAACTATAAGGTTTTCAAAAGATTTAAACAGATAAAATCATTTGAAATTAAAAGGGTTCGAAGTTCGATGTACATTCCGAGAAGGTGTTAGGCCCTCGGAATGCCCGCTAACTCGCGGTTGACCAGCGATTTGACTTAAAATGACTTTGACTAATTTTGAGAAAATGATTGAAATAAAATAAAATAATAATGATAAAAATTCACAATATTTGACTAACTTTGAGAAAAATAGTTAAAAGAACAATTTTTAATTCTTTAAGAAAATTGAATCTTAATTGAAATGTTCGAATTAATTTGCAAGAGATTGACATTTTAGCAAATCTAGATTAATTAGAATTTTATTTGAATCTCTTAAAAACAATAATTTAGACACATTTAGTCAATTAAAACATGGAAACTATTTTAAATTAATCGAAGATTAAGTAAAAGTTTTCAATAATAGTACAAAAGTTGACAAAAAGGAAATTGTATAGAAATGTATCTAACACAAGCACATGACTCATCTTTTGGGGGATTAATTAAATTAATTAACCGATTTAAAATAGAGTTAAAATAAAACAAAAAAATATTGCAATCAAATGATAAAGAGAGGGAGAGAAGAATTT
The DNA here is from genome assembly GCA_029582605.1 of Solanum gracilifrons. Taxonomy (NCBI): domain Eukaryota; kingdom Viridiplantae; phylum Streptophyta; class Magnoliopsida; order Solanales; family Solanaceae; genus Solanum; species Solanum gracilifrons. Next base: position 7,901 of record JAJOOH010014666.1, on the reverse strand, counting down.
GGGCCCAGTGCTGCGTTTTTGGGCCTCCTCCAGCCCATTTTTGCTTCTGAAAACCGTGTATACAGCGAGTGTATACTTAGCATACGGGTCGTATTTTGACCCATTTTCTTGTATATTGGACTGTATATCAAGTGTACACAATCCTCTTTGACGCCTTCAACCTGTATTTTCATTTTTTGAACCTGTATATCGCTATTTTTCCCATGTATACAGTGTATACCGCTGTATACAGCAGGTACACAGCCTGTTTTTCAGCTTTCCGGAACCTGAAAAATTTAATTTCCAGCCCGCATCTGTCTATAGCCTGTTCGCCGGTTTGCTGATCCGATACCGAAGTTGACTCGAGTAAAAAAAGAGCAAATTTGGGCCTTTCCGGCCCCAATCGAAATGCAAGGGGGATGGAGAAGTCCGTGAGGACTCAAGGTAGATTGACATACACATAAAATAATTGTGTTAGCCAAGGAAATAAGACATAGAATCATAAATAAAAATTTGACACAAACAAATACATCATGTTGGCATGCTTTACGGGACTCAAATCAAAGAAGAGAACAAACCAACTTCACACCAATAGAACTTGGAACAAAGCAAGAAAGGATTAAAAGAAAAGTAAATAAATAAAAATATAAAAAAATATATAGCAATGTTGCTGTAAAAAAAAAAAGGAATTTTTGTTCGACAAATTGAGGAAAAGTATAACTTAAATGTTTTACTAAAAAAAAAAAAGAAATAAGTTGTTAAGCTAATTAGATTACTGCTTCCGACCACGATATAGCACACAAAGAAAAATTGAAACTCAAACATTATCCGCTAACATGAGAAAACACTTAAACTTTTAGGAATAAATTAGAGAACTCAAGTCTTGACAAAGGAGAGAGATTTCAAAAATCATATAATGAACTATGATTCGGAATAAAATTAATCTTCATGAAATTAAGCAGATCTGGACAGCAGTAAATAAAAGACAGAATGCTCAGGTTTTCAGCTATGGATACATACAAACTAAGGAAAGAACAAACGAGATGAGGAGGGAGAGGCGTGAGGAAAAAAAAAAAAAGGGACAGCGTATCCTAACAATTAATGGACATACTTCTCAATTTTATTTCAGTTTAGGAAGAGAACAAACTAAAGCAAACATACTGCTCAAACAGGACACCCATATTCCAAGTGAACTCGAAATTGTCAGCACCAAGAAACGACATGTTATAAAAATCTAATAACGACTTAAGAAAGAAGCTGAATCTTGCCCTTTAGCTTAGTGATCAAGAAGATACATTAACTATATCCCTAATCATCTAGTTCATTGGGCAATCTCACAATACAGGAAACAGAGATGCCGGCTCACACATAAAAAAAATGGAACCAAAACAAAGTGAAGAGAATCCTAATAATAGATCCTCAAATATGCCAGCAGATGAGAACTCAATCTTTAATCCATCGGAAATCATTAGTCAATTTTTAACCCAAATCACTTAAAGAAAAGATACGAGGTGGAACAGGAGATTTGTACATCTACAGAAGCAAGGTTTCGAAGTCACGATGACTTAAGCGAAAAGAACAGAAAAAAAAAATGATATTGAAGAGTATATGAAAACTAAATTGATTATTCAAGTAAGACGATCCAAGCAGGTTACTACGAGCTCTTCGAAACTTACGAATCTACATTTTTACCGTCGAAATCAAACAAGCAATATATTGGGAGACGAATGACGATGATCAGGGATATGTGTTACCTTTTAGAGTGCAGCGGAACCGAGACTAGACGAGCTAGAGGAGTACTTTCCCAAGACCACAACCAGATTCCGACGAGCTTTGCAAGCGGCGAGCTCAAAAAGCAAATTTCTCGTCGATTTCTTGCCCGAATATCGCTACCCCTTTTATGTGTATACTCCTATATATATATCTATATATATATATCTTTGAACAACTAAAAAATCCCCCCCTGACAGTGAGGAAGATGGAAATATATATAGGGGAGACTAGGGTTCATGTTGGAGGGAAAAAGGGACGAGGGCAATTTCGGATATCAGGCCTACAAATTTGAATTGCAAAAACCTTTCACAATTTAGGGGAGGCACCTTTTTTCTGAATTTTCGCACCATTCCGGAAGAGGAAAGGGGCAATGAACGTTCTTGATCAATTCCAATGTCCTTGGGCGCCGACGTGGCCTTATCTCGCACCATTAAGGACGAAAACGCTGCTTTTGGTGCTGCCGCGACTGGAGAGAGGGAGACGTTGGGGAAGACAACAAGGCGTTAGCGTACTGTTGCTGAAGATGTTGCTGTCGTTCGGGATTTGCTGTTGAAGGAAAGATCTGGGTCTTTCTATGTGGACAAAGTTTTGGGCTGGGTCGGGTAGCAGGAACTGGGTCGGCTGGGAATTGAAGAATGGGGCTTTTGTTGATTTGGACAATGGGTTTGGGCTGGTTGTTTGCTGAAATTGAGGCCCAAAATGGCCTGCAAGAATTTGAAATAACATATAAAGAGTGGATTGGATTTGTAAATTGAGATTTGGTCAAATGAATTGCGAAATTAACCCACTTAAGTTAAAACTTAATTAAATTGAGCTTAACTAGTGAATTTGGCCAAAATTTAAATAAGACGAATTGACATAATCAACTATTGAGCCTCTTAATTTCAACGAAATAAAATAATAAGCTCAATTAAACATAAATTACTCAAACTCAAAACCATAATTTAAACTAAACTAATTCGAGCAAAATATTTAACTAAAAGAAATAAGATCTTTTTGAGATGATTTTCGAATATTCATAAAATGACAAAATTGTAAGAATATATACATTAGTTTAAAAATCCTTAAAATGACGGAATTACTTAAAATGACTTGGGAAAATATCTTAAATTTTATAAAGTCAATTATTTCAAATTGTTGAGAATTTAAGAAGCTCGATAATTAATATATATTGTGGATGTTCAAAATTGGGTGTCAACATATTAAACTTCTCAACTATAATTAGAAAAAGGGTAAAAGGATTCCGTGAAAGAGAGTAACATTTTACTAATTTTCAAGCATCTAACTTCTCCTTAAGAAGTGCCACCAAAGTGCTAACTTCCGCAGGCACCTCTGAGCCTGCAAACACATTATCCATATTATTTCCAACTGAAGTAAACGTCTGTCAAACAACAGAGAACTATTTATTAGGGAGCAAATAATAAATCAAGGTAAATCTATAGAATATCTATTAACATAGAAATGCAGAGAGTAGTACTTATTATAAAACTGAGTCTCGCTTAAGGGTGTTTTTGATGACACTGGTCTATACTAGTACAAAACTAAAAGCCACAAATTTAAAATACCTATATTAAATAGTATAGACCTCATTAATGATATAAGATGTATGACCACGTGCAGTGGCATAGTAAAAAATTTATGAAGGGTGTCCAAGAATTGCATAGGAAAAAGATAATTAAATGAATGGTGATCTAAAATTTTGTAAATCAAACTATGTAGTATAAAGTAATTATTATTTTTAATTAGAAAATATATCAAAAAATTAAAATTCAAACTACATAATATTTAGCTTCGATGTTCATGTTATTTAATAGGAAGTGAATGGACAAAGAAAAAAAATTCAGTTTAGAGTAAAATCACATTTATACTTAAAAGATTTCACCTAAAAATCGAAAATAAAGAATAGAATCAGACGAGATTTTGTAAAAGAAATTTTATAGGAAGCCTTTTTTCACTTTTACTAGCTTTATAGAAAAAAGAAAGGATTTTCTGATCAAATTTGAATTAAATAATTAATTTTAAATTTTATTTAATAAATTTAAAGAAAGGGAAAAAAATCAAAATTCAAATCAATTAAAAATTTAATCGCCTTCTAAATATTTTTTCCTTAAAATTTTAAGTTGTAGCATGTAGTTCTCTAATTTAAGATTATTTAATAGATAATATTAGATTTGAATTATTGAAAAAATAGAAGATTTATTAATTAATAACTTTTGAAAATGTAAAAATAAAATGTAGTTGTGAGGTATTCAATTCGCGTGCAAGTTGGTCGCCTTACCTTTGGCTAAGCTCCAAAATCCTATGGGCTAAGAACATTTGTTGTTTGAAGAGTGTCCAAAACGTCTTATTTAATCATTTAAAATATCATTTTACTTATATACGATGTTATTTTCGTAGAAGGGTGTCCGCTTGGACACCGGGACATAGTGTAGCTCTAGCCACGTGCTCCCTGGTCTAAATGATATGATGCAATACTCAAGGCCAACAACAGACGAGCTGATTGTACCGTTTCAATGGCCAAGTTCCGAAAACAAATCAAAGATATATTAAATTTTGTTTGGATAGGTTGTAGGGTGACACAACTTGTGTTTATCCTCTACACCACACCAACTGACAGTAAATTGAGAATAATTTAACTTGTTGTACGAGATAACTGGTTCTATTTTTAGGTAAGTAATTTCACATACTGATATAGACTTGCCATTAGTACTACTCCTAATACGTAAGTCAAAAAAGTTTTGTAGAAAAAAAGTTCCTAACACTTTTATCGAGACAGTCTACTAGAATCAATACTAGTAGTACGGTCCTAGTCTAGTTATCATTCCTATCTCCCTAGAAAAATTTTTTTAAAAAAAATCAAAAAAAAATGGGTTGGCCTAGCATAGCCTATAACCATCATACTTGTGGGTTGGGTTGACCATTTTCTATTCCACAGGAAAAATGGTACATCCCGATCTGACCCCTCAAAATTTTAAGAATATACGAGTTACCCTGAATGGGGTGGCTCAACCCATACTGATAGCTCTCTGCTTTCAAGACCATAAAACATATTTAATCGGAAACGAAATTTCACATAAAGTCTACTTAAAATATTCATAACTATTTACTTGAATGAGCATGTGAGTTCTCAATCTAGAAGGTGACAAGATGTTATCAACAAAACCAATGAATGACTGCGGAGCGAAATTCAACGTAGAGTTACCGCATTTTACTGGTATAATTATAATATGTAGGAAAAAAGGCTTAATATATCGTTAATTTTGTGATTATATATTCTTCATTACAAAAGTGGTTGACATACACCCCTACTGTCACTGCTAAAAAACTGGCGAAAAATGACAAACTGCTTTGCTTTTTTTGTCAAAATCAACGAAAAAGCAATGCAGTCAAGTTCGTCGCTCTTTTGCTCGACGCTTTTCAAAAAGTGACAGCTGCCGCCGCAAAAAATCGATGGACAACGTCGTTTTTTATTTTTAAAAAAACAAAATTATTTTCTTGAATAATGCGACTTCGTTCGTTGCTTTTATATATATAGTCCGTCGTTTGTTTTAAATTTATCATATTTTGAAAAATTTGAAAAGCAGGGGACAAAGAGACGTTGTTCGTCGCTTTTCTTTAATTTTTTTTTAAAAATTGAAAAGCGACGCAGTCTAAAATTATATTTAGTTAAATTTAGACAAGCGAACTACCCTATTCGTCGCTTATCCTGCATTTTTTTTACAGTTTCTGCTATCCACTTGTGAATTCAATTCAATTCATCCGAATATATAAATCCTACCACAAACATGCTACACAAAACATGAACTAACATTAGTTCATAAAGATTACATTTTATCAAGATTTTAAAGTTTACAACCTAAGAGGTTATTCTACAATTCATGATTTCTAAAGTAAACAACCTAAAGTTCTTAAATTGTACAATAATTCAAGATTTCTAAAGTTCACAACCTAAAGTACTTCTAAAATCCAAAAATTTAAGTTCATATCTAATTTCTAAAATTAGTTCTATACAAACTTCAAATTCAAGAATTTTTAAGTTCAAGAATTCAAGTAACCTAATTTCAACTTTCATATACTATCCAATATTTTTCTAACTTCAAAGTAATCTAACTTTCATGTACAATCTAACATTTTTCTAATTTCAACTTTCAAACTTACTAAATTCAAGAATTTCTAAGTTGAAAAATTGAACTAATCTAATTTCGACTTTCATATACAATCCAATATTGTTTTCTAACTTCAAAGTAATCTAACTTTCAGATACAATTTAATATTTTTCTAACTTCAACTTTTAAACATACTAAATTCAAGAATTTCAAAGTTGGAAAATTGAAGTTATCTAACTTCTAGCTTCTAATTATTTGTTAGTTCTAACGTCTAATAGTCAATTCACAATCATATTTAAAAATCCTCAATTTAAAAGAAAACCCTATAATCAACAATCATCAATTATCTCTCTAACTAACAGTAATCAAAATACCAAATTAACAATTGAATAACACAATTCAACAAACTAAAACAATATACTAACAAACAAATCAAATATTACTAGAATTGAAAAAAAATTAAAATTGATGAAACTCTAAACTTAACAAGGAGATAGAGAGAGCAGGGCAGCGGGGACACAGTGGGTCAAGGCGGCGACGTGACAGTAGAGGGTGCGACGGGCCACTTTAGGCGGGGGAGACATCGTGGCGGCAGTGGTCACCTTTTAGAGAGAAAGGAGAGAAGAGAGAAGAGAGAGATGTAAAATGGGTAAAAACCCGTTCTTCTCTCTCAACATAATTTTTAACAAAGCGATTGATAGCATCTCTTTGTCCATAGATTTTTTAAAAATATTTGACCAACAGTTTGATCAAAAATCAACGGACTAAGAGATGTTGTCCGTCGCTTTTTAAAATGTTTGATCAGATATTTTGACCAAAAAGCGGTGAATTTAGAGATGTTGTCCATCACTTTTTTTTAAACAAATCATAAATAAATTAAAATTAATGAAAAACGAAGTCGTGATTATTGTTTGATTTATAAATAATTATTTTTAATAAAAATCAACGTACGACGTCTCTACATATATTAAATAAATAATTGCTTATTAATTTTATATAAAATTCAAAAAAAGAAAGTGACGGACCATCCGTCATTTTATGTAAAATAATTATTTTTATTAAAAAGCGATGGACAAAATGGCAAATGGTATCGCTTTTATGTTAGTCTGAGTGATTTTTTTTAGGGGCATCTATGATAAATTTTTCAAGAAAAAAAATTACCATCAAAATAATAAACTCAATTTAACTGTTGAATTTCAGTGGGTCCCTCTCCATCACTATTTGAGTTGTATCCCAATCAATAAATATAACTACAAAAAAACTTATCCCATTATGATGATAGTAATATTGATTCTCTCCATTAAAATATTCTCTTGTAGAAGAAAATATTACCATCCTTAATCCCAATTAAAAACAAGTTATTGCAGCTACCATGTATCTTGTAACGACTTGCCACACATAGCGGGACACAAACTAATTCTTGTACATCCCTAATAATTAGATGATTGATGTTGTTATCGGCAAAGATAACAATAGAAGAAAATATTAGCATCCTTGGCAGTCTGTTTTATAACCAATTTGTCATTGTTGGCATGATTGATGAGATGCATTTTCTTAAAGCTATGTTCGCAAACTAAAGCCTTTCAAGACTCTGGAACACACTTGAATCGAAAAAGAGTAGTCTACTTAAAATATCCATAATTATTTCTTCTTGGATGTGCATATTACTTCTCATTCCTAGAAAGTGACGAGATGAGATCAACAAAGCCAATGAATGACTGCGGAGCAAAATTCAAAGTAGAGTTATCGTATTTTACTGGTATTATTATATTATATTGGAAAAAAGGTTTGATATACCCCTAATTTTGCGATTATATTCCTCGTTATAAAAATGACTCACATACATTTCTATTGTTACAAAAGTAGCTCACATGATTTTTTTTTGGGCATCTATGATAAATTTTTCAAAAATATAAGTGGAAAGGAAAATTGATCATCAAATAATAAACAAAATTATACGGTTGAATCAAAGAAAACAAAAAAATTAATGTATGAAAAGAAATCAAATATTACGTGAAATCTTTGAGGGGGGGGGGGGGGGGG
>JAJOOH010014665.1:0-46444 GCA_029582605.1 Solanum gracilifrons | reverse complement strand
TATAGGGAAAATGGATAAGTACCCCCCCCCCCCCCTCCCTTCCCCAGCCTATGCCCAAAATCCCTGAGACACACCTAACCTTTACTAAGGTCTTATTACCCCCCCTCCCCCTCCCCCCCGAACTTATTTTATATATAATTTTCTACTCCTTTTCGACCTACGTGGCACTATCTTGTGGGCCCAGTGCGTGTTGATAATTTTTTCAAGGGTAGTGTCACGTAGGTCGAAAAGCGGTAGAAAATTAATTGAAAAGTAAGTTCGGGGAGTAATAAGACTTTAGTAAATGTTAGGTGTGTCTCAGGGATTTTGGGCATAGGTTGGGGGTACTTATGCATTTTCCTGATAAAGTATAAGATACTTATTAGAAATTTAAAACTATGTTAAGGATTGAGGTGTATCACCGTGGAACACTTATTGTGCTAACTAAAAGACTATATTTGTCTTTATCAAGAACATTGTGTCTCCAACTATTTCTCGAGAAAAACAAGTACGAAGATGGTTCCTTTACATAATGTACATTGGTAGAAATATATTTGAGTTTCTATTTGAAATTAATATTTGAAGTTAACTATTGAATTGTACATTTATTGTTACATTGATTTGTTCATGAATGATTTAATTGTTAAGTTGAATTTTTAATTTTTAGTTAAGAGAATGTCCATATATAGATAAAAAAATATATATATTATTTTTTTAAAAATAAAAGTTAGATTCTTTGGTGCACCGAAGTTTTGAGATCCTTACACTGAAAACCGAACCGAAGAATCGAACTTCCGAAAAAATAACATCGACATCGAACCGAAACACCTAAGAACCGAATTAGTTCAATTCGATTCAATTTTTTGATTTTCCGGTATTTATGTCCACCCCTAAACTTAACTATAGATGTAGTATAGACTAACTATTTATTAACCTAATCTTGTTAGAATATTTATTAGGCTAATTAAAGAAGAAGGAAAAGGATGAGAAATAGTTAAAGAGGATATGGATTATGAAGAAGGAGGTGATTTCGGAGGCAAAGATGAGTTTATTGCAAGTAATTTTACTTTTTTCTATTTAATTCCGACTAATTCAAATATTTTTCTAAATAGTCCCTAATTTTAGATATGAAATCCGCTCAAATATTTCAAATTTTTTTATTTCTAATTCACTCGAAACTATTTATGTTTGTGATACGTCAAAGTTTAAATGAAGCTTTAAAACTTTAATGGTAGTTGGTTGATCACGAAAGAAGAATGTGTTAGAAAAATAATAGGAAATATAATTGAAGAAGAAGGTGGTTTTGAGGCATGTAATCACTTTCTTTAAAGAGATATTGTCCATATACATATGGGGGTAAATACAAACAATTATTGTCAAGAATATAACAAACTCTTTTGTAATGACCCGAAAAATTATTTTTAGAAATTATCATAAAAATCACCGTTTTACTCCTCCCGATAATTGTTCCGAGTCATTTATGATCAGTCGATAAAGTTGGTTTGAGAATTTTAAACTATTCAATAATTACGTTTATTTAATTAATAGATATTTATTAAATAATTATTTTTTTTAGTTGATAGTTAATGGACTAAGTTGATAATTTATCTAATAGCTTATGTCACTTGGCCCATACTTAATGGACTAAGAAGTGAGGAATTGATGGTGGTTGGAAATTTGACCCTGCTAGATTGGGTGCTTCGTGTTATTTCTACTTTTCCGTTGATTTCGATTTCGTAGTTTCTTTTCATGATTTTTACATTTTGAAATAGTGATTTTTACAAGTTTTGAAATAGTGAGTCAAGTAATTAAATATTGGGTGTATGATATTTATATGAATGACATTTGAGTTATGTTATTTGGAGTTGTTGAAATTTAACCCTAGACTTAAAGTTCAAGAAATATGAGATTTTAGCTATTGGTTAGAATCAAGATTTAGAAACTTTATTATAAATGTGGGTAAATTTTGGGTCTAAGCTAGACATATAGCAATATGGGTGTTGTTAGTTTCAAAATCTTATTGTGCTTATTTATTTGAATAGATTGAATTGATCTAGAAGTCCAACGAAAGGGGAAGGCTCAAGTCCCGGAGTGATTGTTCGACTATTTGAGGCAAGTGAATTTCTAAATCCTTGTTAAGTGTATGGAATCGTGTATTTTCTTGTGTTATGTGTTGGAGAGTAATGGGACTTGGTGATGAGTTACTTGTCTATTATTGAATAATTCTAATGATGAAAAAAGGGTAATAAAAGGCAATGCGATTAATTGTTGGTGTGTGATGTGTTGAGAATGATTTTTGAAAGCCTTATTGATTAATTGTTCATGTTGTATCACGATTGTGTTGTTGTGAATTGTGCAATGTTATGAAAATGGTCATCTCCTCATTATTTGTGTGAACATGTCATTTGCATTGTTTTGAGATATGGTTATGACAAATGTTATGTGAATTGAGAAAGAATAAGAAATTAAAGAGGATGCACCATTTCGAGGGACGTGTCGTGCGCCGTGACATATACTATATTTTGAGGGACGTGTCGCGCTCCGCGACGGATACTATATTTCGAGGGACGTGTCGCGCTCTGCGACGGATATTATATTTCGAGGGACGTGTCGCGCGCCGCGACGGATGCATGGACAGATATGTCTCCCATGGGTCCCAGACTGAGAGACATCGGGGGTGTGTATCTTTAGGTCAGACATGCATCACTATACTTGACATTGCATTTCATTGCATTGCACATCTTTATCATTGGTGAACTTGATCTTGTGTGTTGCTGATCTTGTGAGTGCCTTTTTGTGGAACTTGTGATTGATGAATATTGAGTTTATTGTTGAGAACACGAAATTGTTAGGGTGTTGTTGTTGAGCTGTGTGCTTTGTGAATTGTGAGCTGTTAGGATGGGCTGTTTTTATGCAGGTTGTAGTTGTGGAGGTTCGGTTGGGGTGTAATGAGTACCCATTCTATTCCCTTAGCTTGTGTTTAGAAGTTTGCTTGTATAGTACCGTGTGGTTTAGTACTCACCCCTTGCTTCTACATTTTTATAGGTTACTAGCCCGGATCTTTGTGATACTTTTTCTCTTCTCTTTTTGTCCGAGTCTTCTTGTGGAGGTTTGTGAGGTAGCTGCTTGTCATCTCAGCTGACCTTCTTTCTCCTTATTTATGATCTTCTTCTATTTTAGAAACAATGTCATTTGAGACTTGTATTTTTCTTTTAATTCAATTGTAATACTTTAGAGGATTGTACACGTGACAACCAGGTTTTGGGGATTTAATTAAGTTGACTTTGTTTTCCGCACTATTTTATAGTATTAACCTTGTATTCTTATTTTACTTCCGCATTCACCGTATCAGTTAGGTTTTAGGCTGACTTGTCTTGGAGGGATAAGACGAGTGTCATCACTGTTGACACCCAATTTTGACCCTCCCCGATAGTAATTGATTTTCGAGTTTCTTAATTCCCAAACAATTTAGAATACTTAATTTTATAAAATTCAAATACTTTTCAAAGTCATTTTAAGTGATCTTAGTCGATTTTCATAATTTATAAATAAGTGGATATATTTCATATGGTTTATAGATATAATCGGTATGTTTCATGAATATTTGAAATCATCTCAAAAAGATTTTATTTTTAAATATTATATCAAAATTAGTTTAGTTTGGATTGTGGTTAATTTTAAAAATCAATTGGTTTATAATCAAATTAATTATTTTATTTCGTTAACAATAAGAAGCTCATTAATTAATTTCTACTAACTTATCTTTTATTTGGTTTTTAGCCAAATCACCAACTAAACTCATCCAGCTAAATATTTAATTCAATTTGGCTACAATTTCAACTTAAATTGGCCATGATTGTTATTCAATAGCTATTTCTTAATTTGCAAAAATAGTCATTCCTAGATTAAGTTCCAATGCTTTTAAGATCAAATTTTTTTGGGCTGAAATTGCCCCTTTTTTATTTGCTTTCAGCAGCCCAAGTTCAGATTCAGCCCACTTTTGGACTAATCTTGATCCCTCAATTTCCAGCCGACCCGGCCCAACTCTCTTCTTCAACCAAGAGATCCAAACGTTCTAACAACAGTCCAAATAGTGAAGCAAAGGAAAAACAACAGAGATAGATAGAAATGGCAGGGGGGCTGTACGCTGGCGCCTTTGTCGTCTTCTTCTTTTGCCTCTGAATCCAGTACGCTTCCAGCAGCTGCTAGCGACGTGCTTTGTCCTTGTGGGCCTTGAGATCAAGACACGTCTCGCCCCAAGGACAATGGGATCGATCCCAATCGTCCATCTTCCCTTTCCTCTTCCGAAATAGGGTGAAATTTCAGGGAAAGGTGTCTCTCCCAAAATTGTGAAGGAAATTTTGAGTTTGAATTTCGAATTTGGGCCTTGGTTTTGCCCGATTATTCATGGGTTCCCCCTATTTTCTGAACTGTTCTCCCTTCTATATGTGCTGGCTATTCACTGTAAAGGAGGAGGGGATTCGGAAAAAGAAAAATTAGTAAGACTTGGCAGCGGAAAGAACCCCAAAGCTTAAATCGCATAAGAAATACTCCTCGACTGTTTTCCCCTTCCCTTGTTTGATCGTGTAGCTAGGGGCCGTAGGAACTCCCGAAGTTTACGTTGGTGGTGAAGTCACTGAGCCCCCCTTGCTTGCTCGCCTCTGTTCGCTGCCCGAAAGAGGTAACACCTTATCCTTTATAATACCCCCTCAAATTTTACATTTTGACCTGATGTTTCTGGCTTTGCAAAGTCTACGTTGTGGTGGCTTGTCGTTGAGCACTTGGTGTCTTGATATACTATGCGTGCTCTCAAGCGATTTCGTGATCTAATTTTATTGTCGAGTCAAAGTTTCTGTTGTATCGTTCGGCCCATCATTATTCTCGGATAAGAATAAGAGTCATGAAAGGTAATCTAACTCGATAGCAGCTTTTCTGGATACAGTAGCTTAGTCATCTATATTCTTTGGTTTTGTCATATTAGTCTGTGAAGTCGTTTGAAAGTCTGCTTGCTTCGCCTCTGTTTGATTTCATCTTAGTGTTGAGCATGTGGGATGTCTTATTCGATTTATTCAGGCTGCTTGTTACAGACTTGACTTTCATTAGTGTCAGCTTAAACCTTCAAATCCACTGATGAATCATGCTGATTTTCTCTTTTGAATATGTGTTTTCTGTATTGTGGAGTCAAGGTTAATAAATTGGGATCGATTTCAAGTTTAAGTTCATTTCGTCTCTAAATTACTCTTCTTGTATTTCTTTTGATCTAGTTCTAGTTGTGTTGGTCTTCGCGTTGGGTTACAAAGGTATGACCTGTTTGTTTAGAGTCGCTTTTAGCATATGACAGAGTCAAATGTTTATCGAGGCAATAATTAGGGTCTGATGGCTATTTGGTTGACTTTGTTAGTCACTTTTCTTTGTCTTAAAGTTTGATGCATTATTCAGTAAATCTGTAACCTTAGTGTTACCATCTAAACCTTCCTTCTTGGTTGTTTGTCGAGGCCCTAGAAGATAAAATTGGTTGCCGTTTTAAGTTCTCTTATGTTGGCTATCTTTTCTCTACCTCAAAGTTCTTATGTGCACATGGATTAAGGGACTAATTGATGGCCTTAGTATTTTGATCCTTTTTTGCAAAAAAAAAATAATAATCATCTCAAATGTCGTGGAAATTTGGTCCAGAAATTTGTGTGAAGCATGAGTTTTGCTGAGTTAAACCTTTCGGGTTGTAATATGATGATTTTATTCATCCCTCAAATATGACATGAACTGTTAATGGCCTAAGTTTTACCATTCATGTTTTTTTTTTTTTTTTGTTTATTTGCTTGTTTTGGGTCTCTGGAAATAGGAAAATACCTCATACTCTCAATTCCCAATAGATGGGTTACAAGTTTTCTTAGAGAATAATTAGATTGCATCGTTTCCTGATTTGATTAAGTCTGGTTTTTCTCTGCTTCTATGATTAAACGTTGCCAGTTATCACTTGTTATTTGTCATGTTTAAATTTTCAAGTAGTTACTCTCTTTTCATTTTTGTTATTTGATCGGTAGAGTAGAGTTATGTGATGCCTATGTTTAATATAAGTTTTGCGTTGGATTAAGGAAGTTAAATTCTTGTTGTTTATTGACTCATCATCTGTTTCGTATTCTAATCCTTGTTTTCTTTTGTTGCATATGAAATCTGTCCGAATTCACTATGAACTCATCTTCCTCTCTTGCATTTCGAGAAAGCCGTAAAGGCTCAAATCCTTCCTCTATTAAGTCAAACAACAAGAAATATTGAAGAATAAGCCAGTGAATTCGGCATACAGGTGTTCGGAGCATATATGCAGGATTGTATACACTAGTATACTCTAGTGTATACGAAAAGTGGAATTGGGCCTAAAGACCATCTTTATTTTTAAAGTTTTATTTTTTGTTATTTTTGAGCCTAAGCCCCCCTTATATTTATTGTTGTTATCTGGAATTGGGCCAAAAGCCCAAAGAGGAAATCAACCAATTTTATTAGTTTTGGATAGGTGTGATGTGGGCCAAAGGCCCAAAACGAAAATGGGCCCAAGTACTGGCCCAGGCGAACAGTAAACCAGACTTGAGTCCAAATTTCCTTTTTTACTTTATTATTTTATATCTGTTTACCTGTCGATATTTGTTGTTAGTCTTAAGGTTACTACGATTTAATTCCCCGAAAAATAGTCATTCTAAACTAATCTTCTAAAAATTAACTAATTAAATACTCAGTTCCTATAATATTGAAACATAATCTATCAAAATGTTTAACTTAGATAATATCGCAATACTTCTCCTTGTCCCTTTTTAAAATGGTCTTAACTAAAAAAAGTTCAATTTTGCAATTCAAGTTAAGTTAAATTATTTTAGCCAAATAACTAGTCGCTGGATAACCACATTAGTGGACATTTTAGGTGCTTTTAAAACCTTCCTAGAATGTTAATAAGAACATTGAACCCTTTTTAAAGTTTTCATTAGATTTCTGTTTTAGTCTTTTGAAAACAACAGTTTTCTTAATTTTGCTTTAAAATTAAATGGCAACTCTAAATCAATTCAATAATATTTTCTTAATAAAACAATCACGTCCATTTTTGGGTCGTGACACCTTTGTTTATACATGCAGATTTTTCTTAGGCTACTTCAAGAGATTTTTATATTTATAGAACTTAAGAGATAAATTTTCATAAGTGTCATGTTCTTTCATGAAAATATGACTTTTCATAAGAGTCGTGTTCTCCATGAATATATGACCTTTTATAAGAGTCATGTTCTTTAATTAACAAGTCACTTTTCATAAAGGTCGTGTTCTTTCATAAATAAATAATTTTTCATTACAATCATTTTCTTTCACGAACTGATGTGCCTGTTCAATTTAAAACCTCTATATATTACCAAATAAAAAAAATATAATAAAGGAAAACTGAAAGCAACAAAGAGAAAAGGAAGAAGTCATTAATAGTTAAAGTGCGAGGAAGAAGAGGAAGCGGTAAATTTGGGCCAATTTTGTTTAAATAAGATGGTCGAGCAGCCATTTTGCATAATTATTCCCTCAATAATTGTGATTTCAGATCAATTTATATATATCTCAATTATTTTATTGGGTATCAATTATCTCCACGAATAAAAAATGCTTCTTTTTCTATTTTATGTATTATACAAACAAAATACATATTAGTCGCATTTCTAAACAAATCAACAAGGCAAAAATAGGTAAGAGTTAATGTGAGAATAATTTATCCAAATTAAAATATTAATCTAAGTCAAATATAAGTCGATCAAACGATTGTGCTAAAATTATGATACTCATGAGTGCTTACTATTAGTCATGGCTAGTAAAGAATATGATTTAAGCCAAAAATTAAAGTATGCTTTAGCTGCTAAGTTTCAAAACAACCGATAGACTTACTTCAAACTAGAAGCTTAAACTCAAATATTAAAATGAATCTAATTATTAGTCCCCGGGGAAGGCTCCCCCCAACCTCTGTCAATCTCGTCCTATCCTACCTTTAACTAAAACTCAAAAATTAGGACACATAACTATTAAGGATAGATGTCAAAACAAACTTCTGAAGATCGCACCTAAAATCTGAAAAAATTACTTGAGAACTAATTGGATACCTTAAAGTTAACTTGTGTGGGCATAGCCTTATCGGATCTTTGAGAAGGGGTGATTTGCAGAAAAAAGAATAGATGATAGGTAGATTCTACTATTTGGTTAGGATGAAAGAGTGGTTTTGAAGGGAGGACAAGATTAAGTAGAGTTGACAAACTTCTTAAAATGAGGTGTACCTGACATCTTAGGTGAATTTCACGTTGAAATAAGAGAGAAAAGTGAATACAACTCAAAAGCTACTATATATAACGATATTGTCCAAGCTTTTTTCATGCAACTCAAAATCTACCATTACTCTCTAATGCAAGTACCAAATACTCTGCTTATAAATACATAGATACATAAAAGAGAAATTACTAATGTCTGTTTATTTTGAGATTTGAATTGTCTCCTTGTATGTATTACTTGATGGTGACACCCAAAAACATGAAACATGTAATACCTTTCCGTATAGTTTGAAAATTTTTGTGGCTTATTAAATTTTATTTATTTATGTATATAAATAAACGATACTACATATTTTTAGTGTTTAATTTATTTATATAACAAGCACTATAAAATGTGCAAAAAGTTTTTTAATATCTGAATCAGAAATGTCATATATTCCTACGTTATATTCAATTACAATATGTCATAAGTTTTAGTGTCCAAATTAACTTTGCTGGCAAGTAGAGATTATTTATGTATTTCAGCGTCAGCTAAATGCATAAAAATAACCTCAACAACTAAACAGTACTTACTTTACATTATTTTATCAAAGTATTATTCGTCACATAGATAATCATTACATAATGGTACATAAATTAAACCATTCCGCAAATTAAAATCAAAGCAGCATTGGCCCTTTTACAATATATTTCGTTTATTTGTTACGTAAAAGAAAAAGCAGGTTATTTTTCTTCCAATTTCATATTTTAGTCTTTTTTATAATTTTGAAGATAACTTAATAAACTCTCCACATAATCATTTTGTCTTCTCTCATCACAAAAAAGATTTTTCGCCTCTTTAATCTTTTTTTCGATAAATCTCTCCTTTTTTTTCAATGAGTACCAAACTTAGTGACTCAGCCACCGAGTCACGAGTGAACGACCCATCACGATCATCTCTCGGTATCGAGTATGCCATCTTCTTCTCCTCTAATAACCTAGCATTTATACCTTGATCGGCCAAAAATGTTAAAAAAATCAATGGCTTCTCGAATTGTATTGCCTCAACTACTGAATTCCATCCCGAATGAGTCAAAAATCCACCCACTGAGTCATGACTCAGTATCTTAAGTTGTGGGGCCCAACTAGTGCACACAATTCCCCTTCCCTTTGTTTTATATTCGAACCCTTCTGGCAATTGAATTAAGTCATCATCAGATTCCCCTCTTTTACTTCTTAAAACCCAAAAAAATGGTAACCCACAAAGCTCTAAACCGAGTGATAACTCAGTGAGTTCGTTTTGACTTGGTTTCGCCTCGCTACCAAATGCCACATAAATCACTTTCCCCTTTTCTTGCTCATCAAGCCACAGTTTTATCTCTCTCCATGCATCAATTTTCGTGCTGTCATCTTCATATGACGTTGTCGGAAGTTGACCCACCGGAAAAACCGGTTTACGGTGGATATCTCCCACAACTTTCAACCATTCCGGTTCAAATTCCGAACAACTCCTCACAAGCAAAAAATCAAGAGTATCCAAGACCTTTATACATACGAAAAATATCAGAAACGTTCTCTTCCTCTCCTTACATTGAAGCTTCGAAGATTCTCAAAACTTCGAAAAGCTTGAAAGCAACGGTGGTTTCAAACGGCACCCATTTTGGGGGAACGGTGTATTCCTCTGGCGTCTTCCGAATTTCATAATCATTGTTCAATCCTGGCTCAGGTCCGGTGAAACCTAGAACCGCAGCGATGAATATGCTAAAATAACCGATCGGAATGTTGAATTTTGAAGCAATGGAAGGAATCCAATAAGAAGCAAAATCGAAGATTATAAAATCAGGAGCTGAATCTTCGAGAAACTTAACTATGGGTTCTTTGAGTCCATCTTGAGCAATTTTGAGGTACTTTACTTGCTCATAAGGTAAATCAATAGTAGCTTCTGCATTTTTCGGTAACTTTTCTACGTACGGCAAAGGAATTTTGACAAAATTTAAAAACGGAGCTAGAGTTGGTGGAAGTTTTGGAAGACGATCAATGTTTTTTGGAGTAGAAATGAATGAAATTTTGTGACCCTTACGAGCTATCAACTTTGATAGCTCTAAAAATGGAATCATATGACCAAAAGCTAGCCATGGAAATACTGCAATATGCAACTTTTTGCTATTTTCCGTCATTTTTTTTTGTGAGATGCTATTAGAGGTAGGTATTTTAATTAGCAACTAGCGAAACATTATATATTTATCAATTTCAAGAAAAGTCCAATTAATTAGCCTATTGGAATATCTATATTTAAATATTTGTCATTGTAGAATAATTGAAGTGGATATAATTTTATATTGATGGTTGATTGGATTTTCCACTCACTAAATGATTTTAAAATCTTGCGTGCATTATTGACCATTATGGATTATTTTTTTCCAAATAAAGCAAACTAGAAGCTTTCATGACCAATTTACAAGTTACAACACACCAAAAAAGAAATTTTCTGTTTTGTTATAAATATGTCGGAAAAAGGTCAAAATTACTTTTGAAATATACGAAATAGACCATTTATATCCTCGATTATTTTTTGGGATCAAAGATGCCTCGTTATTTCAAGAGACCACAAATATCTTCAAGAGTTGGGGATGCTTAGGTGAAAGGATTAGTCCTATATGATAGCACATCACCAAAAAATTAGTCTATTAACTCTTGAGAATATTTATAGTATATTGGAATAACAACGGATATTTCTATCCAAAAATATAACGAAAGATATAAATGATCTATTTCACACCGTGGTAACTTTGAACTTTAACCCTTTTGCCTTACTAAAAAGACGCTCAAAATGCAAGTAGATTGATAACATTTTAAAATCGTTTTTCTTGGAAAAATCAGCCAACTAGATACTAAAATAATTTGATATTATTCGATTCGATAAGACAATATAAGAATAAAAAAATACAATTGGGAGTTGAAAAGTAATTCTTTCTAATCTTAATAATTGGACTAATCTTGAGATTCATGAATTTATAAAGTCCATGAATCAGAGCTCTACATTGCATACAAAAATGGCGGAAAACAGCAAAAAATTGCATATTGCAGTATTTCCATGGCTAGCTTTTGGTCATATGATTCCGTATTTAGAGCTATCAAAGCTTATAGCTCAAAAGGGTCATAAAATTTCATTCATTTCGACTCCTAGAAACATTGATCGTCTCCCAAAACTTCCACCAAATCTTACTCCCTTTTTCAATTTCGTCAAACTTCCGATGCCACATGTTGAAAAGTTACCGGAAAATGCAGAAGCCACCATTGATTTACCTTATGAGCAAGTCAAGTATCTCAAACTTGCTCAAGATGCACTCGAAGAATCCATGGCTAAGTTTCTCGAAGATTCAGATATTGATTTTATACTATTTGATTTTACTTCTTATTGGGTTCCTTCAGTTGCTTCGAAATTCAACATTCCGTCCGGTTATTTCAGCATATTCATCGCTGCGTTTCTGGGTTTCACCGGACCTGTGCCGGGATTGAACAATGATTATGAAATTCGAATGACGCCGGAGGAATACACTGTTACCCCAAAATGGGTTCCGTTTGAAACCACAGTTGCTTTCAAGTTTTTTGAAGTTTCGAGAATCTTCGAAGCTTCCATGAAAGGAGAGGAAGAGAACATTGCTGATATTATTCGTTACTATAAATCTGTTGAAAACTGTGATTTTTTGCTTGTGAGGAGCTGTTCAGAATTTGAACCAGAATGGTTGAAAGTTGTCGGAGATATTCACCGGAAACCAGTTTTTCCGGTGGGTCAACTTCCGACAACTCCGTATGAAGATGACAGCATGAAGATCGATGCATGGAAAGAGATAAAACTATGGCTTGATAAGCAAGAAAAGGGAAAAGTTATTTACGTTGCATTTGGTAGCGAGGCAAAACCGAGTCAAAATGAACTTACTGAGTTATCACTCGGGTTAGAGCTTTCTGGGTTGCCATTCTTTTGGGTTTTAAGAACTAAAAGAGGGGTATCCGATGATGAATTGATTCAATTACCAGAAGGTTTCGAAGAACGAACAAAAGGAAGAGGAATAGTGTGCACGAGTTGGGCGCCACAACTCAAGATACTGAGTCATGGCTCAGTGGGTGGATTTTTGACTCATTCAGGATGGAGTTCAGTAGTCGAGGCAATACAATTTGAGAAATCATTGGTTCTCTTAACATTTTTGGCTGATCAAGGGATAAATGCTAGGCTTTTGGAGGAGAAGGAGATGGCATATTCGATACCGAGAAATGATCAAGACGGGTCGTTCACTCGTGACTCAGTGGCTGAGTCACTGAATTTGGTACTCGTTAAAGAAGAGGGTTTTATTTATCGAGAAAAGATTAAAGAGATGAAAGATCTTTTCTGTGACAAGGAAAGGCAAAATAATTATGTGGAGAATTTGTTAAGTTTTCTTCAAAATTATGAAAAGATTAAAGCATGAAATGGGAAGAAACACTTAGATTTTCATACACCTTAATTGTGATTTCAGATCAATTCATGTACACTTCAATTATTTTATGAAGTATTAAATAAATCAAGTAATTTGACCACGTGTGTGGTGGGCTCCTTGGCCCTCTCTTATAAATATAAATGATTTTGTGTGGGTTACAGTTTTTGGCTTAAAATATTTGTTGCATTTCTATAAAAACATACTCATGCTAGATTTACGTGCTAGGGTCAACTATAAGTTGATAAATGTAATTGTGTTAAAATTATGATACTCATGCTAGATTTACGTGCCACACTCGTGGGTGCGTAATATCTTCCCACCAAGAAAATGATTTTAAAATGCTATGAATCCACTTCCATCGGCCATTGTGGATATTGTAGTATTTCCATGGCTAGCTTTTGGGCCATATGATTCCGTATTTGGAGCTTTCAAAGCTCATATCTCAAAAGGGTCACACAATTTCCTTCATTTCTATTTCTAGAAACATGACCGTCTCCCAAAACTTCCTCCAAATCTCGCCTCCTACTTAAGTCTTGTTAAAATTCCTCTGCCCCTTCATCGAAAAGTTATCAGAAAATGCATAAACCACCAAAGATTTGCCTTACGAGCAAGTCAAGTACCTCAAACTTGCTCAAGATGGACTCAAAAAACCTAAAGCTAAGTTTCTCGAAGATTCAACTCCTGATTTTGTACTCTTCAATTATACTTCTTACTGAGTTCTTTCAATTGCATCAAAGTTCAACATTCCAATGAGGTTTTTTTAGCATATTCACCGTTGTGTCTCTGGGTTTCACCGGACGTGTGTCGTGATTGAACAACAACTATGAAATTCGGAAGATGCTAGAGGAATTCATCGTTTCTCCAAAATGGGTTCCGTTTGAAAGCGGGGTTGCTTTCGGAGTTGAAATGAATGAAATTTTGTGACCCTTACGAGCTATGAGCTTTGATAACTCTAAAAAGGGAATCATATGACCAAAAGCTAGCCATGGAAATACTGCAATATGCAACTTTTTGCTATTTTCAGGCATAATTTTCTATTGGAGGTATTTTAATTAGCAACTAGTGAACCATTATCCAAAAGAAAAAAGCCTTTAGCCTATCTAGGAAGTTGAGCGAAGGCCTGAGTGAGTAGACTTTGGGGGCAGAAAGAAGCCATTTTGGCAAGATAGTCTGCAAGTTGATTCCCTTCTCTAAAACAATGACTCACTTGAATTCCAACTCTGTTCTTGATGATGTTAATAATATCAATAACTTGTTTCAGCTTCAAATTTGTGCTCGAGTTGTTGTCTAGCATCTTGGCTATGATCATTGAATCAATTTCAAGAATAAAATCAGTGTACCCATGATGATAGCACCAGTGGCGGAGCACACCTTATAATAAGGGGTTCATCCGAACCCTTCGGCGGAAAATTATATTATTTGTACATGGTTAAAATAATTTTTTTAGGTAGATATAGTAGATGTAGAACCCCCTTCTTTAAAATTCTGGCTCCGCCACTGGATAGCACCATTTTACACCAAACTCAGTTGCCAAAGACTCAGCCATGTTACTATTATTACAGTTGACAGAAATGGAAAAAGTCATGATCAAGTTTCCCAGACTATCTCTTACAATTCCACCAATGCCATCCGTTCCAGTTTCATGCAAATAGCTACCAGTTTTTATATAGCCAACTGGTGGAAAACTCCATATGACTTGCTTCCATCTCTGATATGGTCTGAGTTTCTCCACTTTGTAACAAAAAGTTGGTCAGTGATTGATGTCTTGCAAATTTCCAGTTGTTTTTGCCAAAACAAATTTGATATTCCAAAAAGCTTGATAACTCATCTTATTGTGCTATTTGTGCAGAAAATATCTTTGACCCCCATATTTACATGCACACCATTGTTTCCATAATTCTCAACATATAATAGTAAGGGTGATCTTCAACAAAGTTTTATGGATAACATTCTTTGGTTTTATGCTCCACCAGGTATGAAAAATGTTGGCTAGAGTCTGATTTGTGATTTGAATACGCATTGCTGCTTCCTCTTCTCCAAAAACATGGAACAAAGTGTCGTTCTGTGCATTCCTGCCTTTTAAAAATTCTCCATGTTAAAGAAGATATTTTAAAAGGTACTCTGTGGTGCCAAAGATTGCTGAGAAATTTATTTATTTTTGGTACAGGGTCCCTTAACAATTTGCCAAGCAGATTCATTAGTAAAAATACCATTTTCACGGGGGTTCCATATCGGGTAGTCCAATTCAGTGCTTTCATGACCAATTTACAAGTTACAACACACCAAAAATGAAATTTTCTGTTTTGTTATAAATATGTCGGAAAAAGGTCAAAATTTCCTCTGAATTATACGAAATAGATCATTTATATCCTCGATTATATTTTGGGATCAAAGATGCCTCGGCGTTATTTCAAGAAACCACAAATATCTTCAAGAGTTGGGGACGAATAGGTGAAAGGATTAGTCCTATGTGACAGCACATCACAAAAAAAATAGTCTATTAACTCTTGAGAGTATTTGTTGTATCTTGAAATAATAGCAAGATATTTTTACGGAAAAGGGCCAAAAATACCCTTGGACTATTCAAAATGGTTTAAATATATCCTTCATCCATTTATTGGGCTAAAAATACCCCTCAGTCGACCTATTTTGTCCATTTCTACCCTTAAAACTAACCCCCTTTTTTAAAAAAAATATTATTATTATCATTTATTACGTGTCATTTAATTATTTGATAAATTAAATATCAAGCCATTTAATTTCCTCTACCCGCTCCGACCCATTCCAATACCGGAATACCCATAACCCCAAACCGAATTAAAGACCCATGGATTGATCGCTCTTTCTTTCTCCCTTTAATCCCAAATAACTCTTTCTTCTTCCCTCTTATAATTTCAAATCAAATTAGTTTAGAATTTTTTAGTACAAATACTAAGGAGTATTGAAAATCTTCTCTCCATTCAAATGTCTGAATCTTCTTCTACTTCTTGTCGTGATGAAGGAGAGCCCCGCATATGTCATTGCGGAATGGTTGCCAAATTTTTTACACCTACAAATGGTGGTCGTAGGTTCTATAAATGTTATCGCTATGAAACGAATGGTTGTCGTTATTGGGAATGGCAAGATAAAAAATTATTTTCAATTCATGGAACGATATTTATCCACAGTAAAACAAAATTGTTGGATGCCCTTCGTCAAGACGTCAAGAACGGAACATGTTAAAGAATTAGATAGGGGATGATATGGCTAAATCGATAGTTTTGAATTATGCATCTACCTTAGAAAGGAAAGTTTCAAGCTTGGAGTGAAATTGTATTTAGTTTGGTTAATGTTCTTACGTTTTAGGACTTGATATAATTCACCAGTTTCATTAGAATGTATTTCCATCGTTAATGAAGTAAATTTGAACCAATTTTATTTTCATTTTTGGACCAGGTTTGGTGCAGTTTATTATCAAATTTTGGTTCAATTCTTTTATCTCGTTATGGTGCACGTTTGTTGCCTTTGTGCCACTGGTTTTTTTTAACAGTTTTGGTTTAGTTTTTGGTAGAATCTAGGTGTAATTATGTTTATGTTTTGTTATAGTTTTGGTGTAGTTTTGCTGGTAGAGTTTTTTTTAATCTGTTTTGATGTTTTTTTGGTAGAGTTTAGATGTGTTTTGCTGCTGATTTGGTAGAATGGTGACTAGCTATTCTTCACTGCTCTTACAGTTTAATAGAATGGCCTTTATCTTATCAACTTGCTACTCAAATATGCTAAAGCTTGACTTTGTATCATATGGTTTGATCTCTCCTGGAAAATAAAATTAAACTATTCCTTCAACTTCAAGTTAGTGTTGCACTAGAAAATTTATCATTTGATTGATATTAGTGTTGAAATTGTTAAAGAAAAAAAGAGGGAAGAAGAAAAAGCTATTAGGATTAAAGGGAGAAAGAAAGAGCGATCAATCCACGGGTCATTTAATTGGGTTTGGGGTTGTGGGTATTGGAATGGGTCGGAGCGGGCAGAGGAAATTAAATGACTTGGTATTTAATTTATCCAATAAGAAAATGACACGTAATAAATAATAATAATAATATTTTTTTTAAAAAGGGGGTTAGTTTTAAGGGTAGAAAAGGACCAAATAGGTGAACTGAGGGGTATTTTTAGCCCAATAAATGAATGAAGGGTATATTTAAACCTTTTCAAATAGTCTAAGAGTATTTTTGACCCTTTTCCGATATTTTTATCCCAAAATATAAAGAAGAATATAAATGATCTATTTCACATCGGACAACTTTGACCCTTTTGCCTTGCTAAAAAGACACTCAAAATGCAAGTAGATTGATAACGTTTTAAAATCTTTTTCTTGGAAAAATCAACCAACTATATATTAAAATTTTTGATACGATTCGATTCGATAAGACAATATAAGAATAAAAAAATACAATTGGGAATTGAAAAATAATTTTTTCTAGTCTTAATAATTGGACTAATCTTGAGATTCATGAGAATATAACGTCCATGAAACAGAGCTCTACATAGCATACAAAAATGGCGGAAAACAGCAAAAAATTGCATATTGCAGTATTTCCATGGCTAGCTTTTGGTCATATGATTCCGTATTTAGAGCTATCAAAGCTCATAGCTCAAAAGGGTCATAAAATTTCATTCATTTCGACTCCTAGAAACATTGATCGTCTCCCAAAACTTCCACCAAATCTTACTCCCTTTTTAAATTTCGTCAAACTTCCGATGCCCCACGTGGAAAAGTTACCGGAAAATGCAGAAGCCACCATTGATTTACCTTATGAGCAAGTCAAGTATCTCAAACTTGCTCATGATGCACTCGAAGAATCAATGGCTAAGTTTCTCGAAGATTCAGATATTGATTTTATACTATTTGATTTTGCTTCTTATTGGATTCCTTCAATTGCTTCAAAATTCAACATTCCGACAGGTTACTTCAGCATATTCATCGCTGCGGTTCTAGGTTTCGTCGGACCTGAGCCGGTATTGAACAATGATTATGAAATTCGGAAGACGCCAGAGGAATACACCGTTCCCCCAAAATGGGTGCCGTTTGAAACCACCGTTGCTTTCAAGCTTTTCGAAGTTTTGAGAATCTTCGAAGCTTCCATGAAGGGAGAGGAAGAGAACGTTTCTGATATTTTTCGTATCTATAAATCTGCTGAACTCTCTGATTTTTTGATTGTGAGGAGCTGTTCGGAATTTGAACCGGAATGGTTGAAAGTTGTCGGAGATATCCACCGGAAGCCGGTTTTTCCGGTGGGACAACTTTCGACGACAACGTATGAAGATGACAACACGAAGATCGATGCATGGAGAGAGATAAAACTGTGGCTTGATGAGCAAGAGAAGGGGAAGGTGATTTATGTGGCATTTGGTAGCGAGGCGAAACCAAGTCAAAATGAACTCACTGAGTTATCACTCGGGTTAGAGCTTTCTGGGTTACCATTTTTTTGGGTTTTAAGAACTAAAAGAGGGGAATCCGATGATGAATTGATTCAATTACCTGAAGGTTTCGAAGAACGAACGAAGGGAAGAGGAATAGTGTGCACGAGTTGGGCGCCACAACTCAAGATACTGAGTCATGACTCAGTGGGTGGATTTTTGACTCATTCAGGATGGAGTTCAGTAGTCGAGGCAATACAATTTGAGAAGTCATTGGTTCTCTTAACATTTTTGGCTGATCAAGGGATAAATGCTAGGCTTTTGGAGGAGAAGAAGATGGCGTATTCGATACCGAGAGATGATCGAGACGGGTCGTTCACTCGTGACTCAGTGGCTGATTCACTGAATTTAGTACTCATTAAAAAAGAGGGTTTTATTTATCGAGAAAAGATTAAAGAGATGAAAAATCTTTTCTGTGACAAGGAAAGACAAAATAATTATGTGGAGAATTTGTTAAGTTTTCTTCAAAATTATGAAAAGATTAAAGCATGAAATGGGAGGAAACACTTGGGTTTTCATACACCTTTCAATTATTGTGATTTCACATCAATTCGTGTACACCTCGATTATTTTATGATGTATTAAATAAATCAAGTTTGACCATGTGTGTGGTACGCTCCTTGGTCATCTCTTATAAATAATTGACTTTGTATGTGATTATACTTTTTGGCTAAAAATATATGTCGGATTTCTAAAATAATCAATAAGGCAAAAATAGGTAAGAGTTCATGCAAACATAATTTATCCAAATTATAACCCTGAGTCAAGTATAAGTCGATTAATGTGATTGTGTTAGAGTTATGGAGTACCATGCTAGATTTACTGTCACACTCGTGGGTGCTTAATATCTTCCCACCTAGAAAATGATTTTAAAATGCTATGAATTCACTTGCATTGGTCATTATGAATATTGCAATATTTTCATGGCTAACTTTTTGGCCATATGATTCCGTATTTGGAGCTTTCAAAGCTCATAGCTCGAAAGGGTTACACAATTTCCTTCATTTCTATTCCTAGAAACATGATCATCTCCCAAAACTTCCCCAAATATCGCCCCCTTCTTTAAGTTTCGTCAAAATTCCTCTGCCCCACGTCGAAAAGTTATCAGAAAATGCATAAGCCACCAATGATTTGCCTTACGAGCAAGTCATAAACCTCAAACTTGCTCAAGATGAACTCAAAACACCTATGGCTAAGTTTCTTGAAGATTCAACTCCTGATTTTGTACTCTTCAATTTTACTTCAATTGCATCAAAATTCAACATTCCAATGAACTTTTTAGCATATTCACCGCTAGCGCTGCGTATCTGGGTTTCACCGGACTTGTGTCATGATTGAACAACGACAATGAAATTCGGAAGATGCTAGAGGAATTCATTGTTTCCCCAAAATGGGTTCCGTTTGAAACCGGGGTTGCTTTCAAGGTGTTTGAAGTTTGGAGAATCTACGAAGGTTGCAAAGACAGTGAGGCAGAAAACATTTTTTATATTTCTTGTATGTATAAGACTTTTGAAAACTATGACAATTGTGAGGATTGAGTTGTTCAGAATTTGAACCAGAATGGCTAAAAGTATAGTGGATATTCACCAAAAATCGGTGATCCTGGTGGGCCAACTTTCGATGACACCATATGAAGATGACAACACAAAAATCGAAGTGTGGAGAGTGATAAAACTATGGTTTGATGAGCAAGAAAAAGAACAGTGATTTATGTGACATTTGTGAGCAAGGCAAAACCGAATCTAAAATGAACTCACTGGGTTAACATTCGGGTTAGAGTTTTTAGGGTTACCGTTTTTTCTGGGTTTTAAGAACTAAAAGAGGAGAATATGATGATGAATTGATTCACTTATCAGAAGGTTTCAAAGAACGAACAAAAGGAAGAGGAATTGTATGCACGAGTTGGGCTCCACAACTTAAGATACTGAGTCATGACTCAATGGGGGCATGTTTTACTCATTTGGAATGGGGTTCAATAGTTGAAGCAATCCAATTAAATCATTAGTTGTGTTAACACTTTTGGCTGATCAAGGGATAAATGTTAGGTTCTTAGAGGAGAAGAAGATCGATGACGTATTTAATACCGAAAAATGATTGGGATATGATCATTTGTGATGCGGTGGCTAAGTCACCGAGTCTGGTACCATTAAAAAAAAGATAAGAATTCGTCTTCGACTATAAGAGGTAACAAATTTAACTTCATTTCAAGTAAACAATGAAAATTTAATGAGTTTTAACTCATATATGCTAATAATACTATAAAAAAAAATTATGATATCAATATATAATCATTTGTGTGTGGTGATATTTAAAGAAGATTTATAAAATAATATTGAATAAAAACATTTTTTTTTATGTTTTCTCTTCTTGTTTATCTACGTAGGCAGTAACTTACTTTGTTGTTTTTTATGGGTCGGGTCACTTTTGGACCAAACTCGGATTTTGTTTTGGGTCTTTGGTCCTTTGGCCCTTCTAGAAATTTTAATAAAATCCGGTTCTATCACTTTCTAATGTAAGTACTAAATAACCTGCTTATAAAAACATAGAGACAAAGTTTTTTCAAATTTGAAGTAGAAATGTCATATGTTCATGTGTTATAATCGATCAAAAATATGACATAATTTGTTATCATCGTTGTTATTAAAATAGATTAATTAAGCTTTTTTCTTATTTTTAAACGGTAAACACTTAAGGACACAAAATTCGTCTCATCACTATCTCTATCACTAATAACCCTTTTTCATTTTCACTCTCCATAACCATTGTGAGTTGTCACTGTTATCAAGAGCGGAGCTACGTACGGGTCTAAATGAATTCAGTAATTTTTCGATGAATCCTGTATTTGTATTAGCAAGTTATATATATATATATATATATATATATGACAAGAAAGGGGCTGTGAAAATATTATTCACACTAAAGTTGTGGGTTTGAACCCAATCTTAAAAAGATGTCCTAAAATTTAAAACCTCTAAAACTCCTAATCCTGACTCTGCATCGATCCCCTCCACCACCATTTTGTTTTTCTCATCCCCCCCCCCCCCCACCTACCTCCTCACCATTGAAAAGAAACATGTCAAACAACTTGAATATGCGATACAAAATACTATTCTAACCCGTTGCCTTTCCCAACACATTGTTTGGATGGTTGTTATTCATAGTATTATATTGTTAGTTTAAATATCATATTTGTTTTGATTTTTTATTTAAATTTTATTGTATGCATCGTTTAAATTCATTATTTGGTAACAATAAAAAGTTTCATTTTGTATAATGATCAATATGGTGTGATAGGGTTGTTATCTTAATATTATTTTTTTATTTACATAATAGTCTTATTTTATTTGTTATCATACCTTTTTACCGTAACTCTACCATATAAATATTTTTATAAAATTATCATTCAAATTATTAATGTGCGACATTATATAATGACGAAAAATTATACAATACAATATGAACATTATAAAATACAATATAAGCATTATAAAGCAATACGTAACAACCGTCCAAACGGAGCCAAAAAAGGACACTCATAAATGCGTACAAGCAATATGAGATTTTCAGAGCATTTTAAAGGTGGCAAACAATCAGCCAACCATCAAGATAAGAGTAGCTCTACATAACATCAACAAATATAATTAGTCCATGAAACAGAGCTCTACAAAACACATAAAAATGGCCGAAAACAGCAAAAAATTGCATATTGCAGTATTTCCATGGCTAGCTTTTGGCCATATGATTCCGTATTTGGAGCTATCAAAGCTCATAGCTCAAAAGGGTCACAAAATTTCCTTTATTTCTACTCCAAGAAACATTGATCGTCTCCCAAAACTTCCGCCAAGTCTCGTCCCCTTCATAAATTTCGTCAAAATTCCCTTTCCCCATGTTGAAAAATTACCAAAAAATGCAGAAGCCACTATTGATTTACCTTATGAGCAAGTCAAGTACCTCAAACTTGCTCAAGATGAACTCAAAGAACCCATGGCTAAGTTTCTCGAAGATTCAGCTCCTGATTTCATACTCTTTGATTTTACCTCTTATTGGGTTCCTTCAATTGCTTCAAAATTCAACATTCCGACAGGTTATTTCAGCATATTCATCGCCGCATATCTAGGTTTCACCGGACCTGTGCCGGGATTGAACAACAACTATGAAATTCGGATGACGTTGGAGGAATTTACAGTTTCCCCAAAATGGGTTCCGTTTGAAACCGCGGTTGCTTTCAAGATATTTGAACTTTTGAGAATCTATGAAGGTTGCAAGGACGGTGAGGAAGAGAACATTTATGATGTTTCTCGTATGTATAAGACTTTTGAAAATTGTGATTTTTTGCTTGTGAGGAGTTGTTTAGAATTTGAACCAGAATGGCTGAAAGTAGTAGAGGATATTCACCCGAAACCGGTGATCCCGGTGGGCCAACTTCCGACGACATCATATGAAGATGACGACACAAATATTGACGTGTGGAGAGAAATAAAACTATGGCTTGATAAGCAAGAAAAAGGGAAAGTGATTTATGTGGCATTTGGGAGCGAAGCAAAACTAAGTGAAAATGAACTCACTGAGTTATCACTAGGGTTAGAGCTTTCTGGGTTTCCTTTTTTTTGGGTTTTAAGAACTAAAAGAGGAGAATCTGATGATGAATTGATTCAATTACCAGAAGGTTTCGAAGAAAGAACGAAGGGAAGAGGAATAGTGTACACGAGTTGGGTGCCACAACTTAAAATACTGAGTCATGACTCAGTGGGTGGATTTTTGAATCATGCAGGATGGAGTTCAGTAGTTGAAGCAATACAATTCGAAAAACCATTGATTTTGTTGACATTTTTGGTTGATCAAGGGATAGATGCTAGGCTCTTGGAGGAAAAGAAGATAGCGTATTTGATACCGAGAAATGATTGGGACGGATCATTCACTCGTGATGCGGTGGTTGAGTCATTGAGTTTGGTACTCGTTGAAAAAGAGGGTGAAATTTATCGGAAAAAAATTAAAGAGGTGAAGAATCTTTGGTGTGACAAGAAAAGACAAGATAATTATGTGGAGAATTTGTTAAGGTTTCTTCAAAATTATAAAAAGATTAAAGCATAAAATAGGAAGAAACATTTGGATTTGCATGCACTTTTCGATAATTGTGATTTCAGTGTACACCTCAATAAATTATCTCCATGAATAATGATGCTTCTTTTTCTTTTATGTATTATATATATTAACAAAATATATTGTAAATGCGTAAAGATTGCTTTGATTTTTATTTGAGTTAAGGTTAGCACTTTTTAAGAAAACTAGTTGTCGCCATCACGTCTCCCACCATCTTGTTCTCTTTCTCTTTCTCTGCCCCTACCAAGGGACGCAAAATACTATTTTAACCCTTTGGCCTTCCTAACACCTTGTTTGGATGATTGTTATTTATTTTTTTTGGTTTTCCATTTGGTGTTCGAAGCCTACATTGGATCCCCGACTAAGGCCTTCCTAACACCTTGTTTGGATGATTGTTATTTTTTTTTTGGTTTCCCACCCGGTGTTCGAAATCCATATTGGAGCCCCGACTAAATTCGAATCGCGCACTACAGGGTCCATTTGGGGTGGCGCTCGCAACAGAATTTTCTCCATACCCAAGGCTCGAACCCGAGACCTCTGGTTAAGGGTGAAGCACTCCCACCAATGGACCACGACCCATGTTGGTGGATGATTGTTATCAGTTGTATTGTATAATTAATTTAAATATCATATTCTCTCCGTTTAAAAAATAATTACATGTTTTGACTTGACATGAAGTTTAAGAAAATAAAGAAAACTTTTGAATCTTGTGGTCTCAAATTAAAGTTATGTCAAATGTACCAAAATGCTCTTTGATCTTGTGGTTTTAAACATGTTATGAGGAAAGTTGAATTTAACATATTGCCAAAAAAGGTACCTTCTTTTTGAAACGGACCAAAAAGGAAAGCAAGTCTTTTTTTTTTAATCGGAGGGAGTATTTGTTTTGATTGTTACTTATTTGTATAGTATTGTTTAAATTAATCATTAGATAACGACGAAAAGTTTCATTTTATCAAGACTCAATGGGTGGATTTTGACTCATTCAGGATGAAGTTCAGCAGTTGAAGCAATGCAATTCGAGAAACCATTGATTTTGTTGACATTTTTGGCTGATCAAGGGATAAATGATAGGTTCTTGGAGGAGAAGAAGATGACTTATTCGATACCAAGAAATGATTGGGATGGATCATTCACTCCTGATGCGGTGACTGAGTCACTATGTTTGGTACCCGTTGAAAAAAAGGGTGAAATTTACCGAGAAGAGATTAAAGAGGTGAAAGAATATTTTTGTGACAAGAATAGACAAGATGATTATGTGGAGAGTTTGTTAAGTTTTCTTCAAAATTTATAAGATGATTAAAGCATGAAATGGGAAGAAAAACTAGGGTTTTTGCATCTTCCTTTCCTTAATTGTGATTTCAGATCAATTTATACCTGCTGTCAAATTTTTAAAAAATCTCTTTAATTGTCCAAGTCTCCAAAAATACTCTCAACTAATCCCAATATTTACACCTCTTCTCATTCATTGTCCATGTCAACCAAGGACAATTTTGTCATTTTAAAGAACTCCATCCATTGATTAAAAAAAAAGTCCAAAACCTTTTTCTCTAAGATAAATTATTATAGTCAAACTTACGATTTCAAGATTTAAACTTTATTGGTTCAATCTTTAAGTTCCTAGTTGCAAATTTATATTTTTATAATTTTGGATTTTAAACATACTATTTGTTGTGAAGTTTTACCCATAAACATATACTACCCTTCAAAAATACTAGATTTACATGAATATGATGCTAGTAATTGTATTATTGAATTTTTTATTTATTACAAAAAAAAATTAAATGAACTTGTACACATTTTCAAACATTATAGTTATATATCTACCACCAATTCTCTCAATAGGTAAAGAAAAAAATGTATCTACTTAATTATCTTTTTATGTTTTGATTTATTTTTTTATAGAATTAGAATCTCTATAATAATTTTTTTGGTTTTTTTTTTTTTTTATCAATGGTGGAGTTCTTTAAAATGATAAAATTGTCCTTGATTGACATGGACAATGACTAGAAAGATGTGTAAATATTGGGATTAATTGAAAGTATTTTTGGACACTTGGACAGTTAAAGGGAGTTTTTTTTTTTTAATTTGATAGCAGATCGCAGAGTACTTGCGCCTTGCGCAGAGCCTTGTAAGGTGTATGGCAGTTGCGCCTTGCAAGACGCATGAAATTTCGTGCCTTGCGGCTGTCAATCTAATTTCAACCGTTAAAAAATTGTTTTTTTGGTTTTAAAATGAATTTTTGTTACCCTTTTAAAATTTTTGACAATTTGTTTTACCCTTTTAATTCCGGACTTATTTATATACACCTTGATTATTTTATGGCGTATCAATTATCTCCGCAATAAATGTCACTCAAAATGCAAGTGGATTGACAACACGTGAAAATATCTTCTGTGTGGTTATCAATCAGCCAACCATCAAGATAAAAATACCGTACAGTAAAATGATGACAAATATAAGTTCATACAGCTCTACACAGCACACAAAAATGGCGGAAAATAGCAAAAAGTTGCATATTGCAGTATTTCCATGGCTAGCTTTTGGCCATATGATTCCGTATTTAGAGCTCTCAAAGCTCATAGCTCAAAAGGGTCATAGAATTTCCTTTATTTCGACTCCTAGAAACATTGATCGTCTCCCAAAACTTCCACCAAATCTTACCCCCTTTTTAAATTTTGTCAAACTTCCTATGCCCCATGTGGAAAATTTGCCGGAAAATGCAGAAGCCACCATCGATGTACCTTATGAGCAAGTCAAATACCTCAAACTTGCTCAAGATGGACTCGAAGAATCCATGGCTAAGTTTCTCGAAGATTCAGATCTTGATTTTATACTCTTCGATTTTACTTCTTACTGGGTTCCTTCAATTGCTTCAAAATTCAACATTCCGTCAGGTCATTTCAGCATATTCATCGCTGCGTTTCTGGGTTTCACCGGACCTGTACCGGGATTGAACAATGATTATGAAATTCGGACAACGCCGGAGGAATATACCGTTCCTCCAAAATGGGTTCCGTTTGAAACCACAGTTGCTTTCAAGCTTTTCGAAGTTTTGAGAATCTTCGAAGCTACCATGAAGGGAGAGGAAGATAACATTGCTGATATTACTCGTTACTGTAAATCAGTTGAAAATTGTGATTTTTTGCTTGTGAGGAGCTGTTCGGAATTAGAACCAGAATGGTTGAAAGTTGTCGGAGATATTCACCGGAAACCGGTTTTTCCGGTGGGTCAACTTCCGACAACACCGTATGAAGATGACAGCACGGAGATGGATGCGTGGAAAGAGATAAAACTATGGCTTGATAAGCAAGAAAAGGGGAAAGTGATTTACGTTGCATTTGGTAGCGAGACAAAACCGAGTCAAGATGAACTCACTGAGTTATCACTTGGGTTAGAGCTTTCTGGGTTACCATTTTTTTGGGTTTTAAGAACTAAAAGAGGAGAATCGGATGATGAATTGATTCAATTACCAAAGGGATTCGAAGATCGAACAAAGGGAAGAGGAATAGTGTGCACGAGTTGGGCACCACAACTCAAGATACTGAGTCATGACTCAATTGGTGGATTTTTGACACATTCGGGGTGGAGTTCAGTGGTTGAGGCAATACAATTTGAGAAGTCATTAGTTCTCTTAACATTTTCGGCTGATCAAGGGATAAATGCTAGGCTCTTGGAGGAGAAAAAAATAGCGTATTCAATACCAAGAGATGATTGCGACGGATCATTCACTCGTGAGTCAATAGCTGAGTCACTGAATTTGGTACTCGTTAAAAGAGAAGGTGAAATATATCGGGAGAAAGTTAAAGAGATGAGAAGTCTTTTTTGTGACAAAGAAAGGCAAGATAATTATGTGGAGAATTTATTACGTTATCTTCAAAATTATAAGAGGACCATAACATAAAAAAGGAAGAAAAACTTAGGTTTGCTTTTTATTTGAATAATATTGATGTGGGGATAATTTGTGTTTGATTATTTTATCAGATATCAATTTTCTCCGATCAATATATGTAGTGTATAACTTTGTTTACTTAAAATTTATAGGTATGGAAAAAAATTGTCTAAATTATTTGTTGTCTTTATTGAATTGAAATCATTGTATTTAAATTTTACATATAGTCTATTGATCATTAGATCAGATTACATATTAAGTATACCACCAAAACTTATGACGGAATAATAAACAATCATCATTTATTTTAATTTTAGAGAGGGTTCACTCCCATTTAAATGTTTTCCGGTATAAATTTAAATTTGATGAAATTTCAATGACAAATCAAAGAAACACACAATTCAAACCCCAAATTGTATTTTTTTTGTCCTTTTCTTTTATGTATTATAAAACAAAGAAATTATATTGTAAAAGGGCAAAGGCTGCTTTTATGGATTATTCATGTTATGTATAATAAAATATGATATGGTAATACTTTCTTCCTCTTAAAAATAACTGGTGTTTTAGTTTATTTAGCGCTCATTAAGAAAAAATAATAAATAAAAGGAATTATTTATTACGTTGTCCATATTTATTAAGAATTTCTTTTTAGAATTGAGCATTATTAAAGTAGTTCATTAAGTAAAACTATATAGTTAGAAATATTATTAATTATTGTCTTGAATTGATAATTAATTTGGGATAATTATTTTTTCTTTCTAAAACGATGCTCAATTTTAATCAGATAAAGTAATGATATAAGAATTTCAATGTCAAAGCTCGGAAATTTTCATACAAAAACTCTGTTTAACTTTAGGGAATTCCGAGATCTGAAGGTTGCTCAATTGGTTAATTTTAGGAAACTCCCTTAACTTTATGGTAAATACCAATAAAATAGTTTTATATACCAACAAAAATTGTGATGGAGTGATAAGTATTATACTTAATCAGAGTTCTTGAGTTCGAATCTATTTGGGTACATAATCTCCTTTGTTAAATAGCGTTTTAACCCCATAACTTTTTGACACGAATGTGAATTTTCCATGAATCTTTGGTATTAACCGTTTTATTCGGCCCATATCCAGATAGTTGGTTGGGCTCTTATATGATCCGGCCCATTATTGAAATGGACGGGCAAATTCATGTTAAACACCTTTTTTTGTTTAATCATTTGTATCTAATACTCTAGTCATCTCAATTTGTTTGTTTATTTTTTATTTGAGACGAAGTTTAAGAAAGTCAATAATTCTTTTTTGAATTTTGGTACTTGTAAGTTAAATATATGTAAAATGTTCGTTATCTAACGATACGATACAATCAAATTTAAGTAACAATCAAAGCAAACACGGCATTTCAAACTAATAACACAATACAATCATAGGCATAATCAAGATTTAGGATTTATGGATTTGGACTTTTAGTTTTTAAAAGACATTCAGTTCGAAATTTATAATTTATACATACTTCATAATTTTTTTAATATAAAAATAGAATTTAAATCAAAGCTAGAGGATTCGATCGAATGCACAATCATGAGATAACTCCGTCCCTAAATACAATACAATACAACTGGTAAAAACCATCCAAACAAGATGTTAACCTCTTCATATATTTACTTTTTCCTATTATAAATTTATTTATTTATGAAACTCTTGATTTTGCCATTGTTTAACACCCTTGATTTGCTAGCTAAGTATTAGATTCTCAATTCCCCCCTTTTTGTTATTGTGTTGTTTAGATAAAGTAAACTTCTAAAATTTGATTTTTGATTTTTGATTTTATATGAGAAAATGGGTTCCTAAATACTTTCTCTAAAAGGTTATATAGGCATTTAATTAATAGATGTACACTACTTTTTTCCTTTTCATTAAAAATGTCCATAGGCCTTAGCCATGAAGAAAATAAGGCATGGCTCCACCAAATAAAGTGTTAAGGGAATCTTCTATCAAACCAAACAATTAGAAGCCTAATGCCTTGTTTGGATATACACATTTTGACACAAATGGAAAGTGAAGGAATAGAAAGTAATAAAGAGGCCAAACATTTTTTTTTATTTGGAAAAAAATTTGAATTTATAAGTAAAAGTGAAAGTTCACTAAAATTGGTCTGAATCAATTATTGAAATTTGAATTTATTTTGAAGGCTAATTTTTGAAATCTGATTAAAAAATTATGGTCAAATTAAGAAGAGAATTTCGAAAGCATTTCCCAAAAAAGAAACTTCAATAATCTCACATCTAAAAAAGGAGGAATATTTTAAAATTCGATTTTAAAAAATATATAATAGTAAAATTGATCATAGACAAAAAAAGAAGAAAAAAAGAAGAAGCAAATTATAGTAATATCGGAGATAAAAATTTCATCAGAACACACATTATTTATTAGATTTTGATATATAAAACATAATTTTCCAACTAATAAGATTTTGATAAACACTTTCATGTCTATCTACCTCCGCCATATAGTTAGTATAATAACTACTACTACCCAATTGCAGAAAATGAAATAACCTCACATCCAAAACATACCCTTATTACAAGAGGAAAAAAAAATATAATCCATAAATCAACATTCAAATTTAATCTCAACTGATAAATAAAATATTTCAATTTTGACGATTTATATTTAGACATCTTAGTTTACTTCTCAATTAACAATTAAACACTTCAACTTTTATCATTATATCTTGTCAATACCTAATACTAACTTAACACAATTTTTTTAAAATAAATTAAAATATTTATATATTTAAAATTGGTGTGTTTACCTGAGAGATAATCCGACTCTGAAAAAAAAGAAAAAGACAACAAAAACACACACACAGAGTCACACTCAAGTCCTTACAAAGTCATATAATATATAAATAGATTCTTAACGCACATTTTATTATCACCACTACACTTTTTGTCAGCAGCCACCGCCGGGAGTTCCTCCTCCGCCGTGCTCCTCCTTCCGCCGCCGGTGTAAAGCATAGGATTTTTTATTTTTTTTTATGTTATAGAAACTATCTATATACACAATTTTATATAAACTAGAAAAAAAATCTCAATTCTCTTTCTGTTTTTCGTCTGAAAAACAAAAATGAACAACCAAAACCACTACCGTCCGCCGATCAAAAGGTTCGGCAGTGGTAGCGGTAGCGGCGGAGATCCAACAGCGGTACTTCAAACGGGTCAAGTTCATTTCCGCTTACTCTGCCACATCAGCACAGCTGGCGGAGTCATCGGGACCTCCGGAGGTTTAATTAGGCAGCTGGAAGCTCAAACCGGGTGCAGAATCCGGTTTGAGGAACCGTTACTGAATTGCCATGAACGGGTTGTGAACATCATTGGTGATTCGATTATAGATAGGAAAATCAGGATAAGCTATGATGGGAGTAGAGAGGAAGTTGAGGTAGTGGAAGTTTCTAGAGCACAGGAAGGTTTGATTCGGGTTTACGAAAGGGTTTTGCAGCTGGAAGGGAATGGTGGAGCAGTTGGGTGCAGATTGCTTGCGATTTCTGGTCAAATTGGAGCTTTAATGGGAAAAGGTGGTGTAATTGTGGATGGTATAAGGAAAAGTACAGGAGCTAAGATTAAGGTTTTGACGAAAGAGCAGCTTCCAGCTTGTGCCATCCCGGGAGAAGAATTGATTCAGGTGAGGGCATGTTCCTAGAATTAATGTGTTGTATATACATTGTATGCTTATATTATTTTGGTGTTTGGTATTAGTCTTTTTCGTTCGTTTAGTGATCATATGACAATGAGATTGAGAGAACCCTAACTTGTCACAAATTATTGAGTATTGAAATGAAATGGAGTAGAATGATTATAGAAGATAACGACAACAACAACATAGCCAGTGTAATCCCACTAGTGAGGTCTGGGGAGGGTAGAGTGGGTAGAGTGTACACATATCTTATCCTACCTCATAAAGATAGAGAATGAATAAAAGATTTATATAGAAATTCCAACTAGTTTGAGATTGAGGCGCCGTTGTATTGACATTTCAAATTGCTATCAATAGTTAGTTTAATGTGTTTGCTATTGAGAGAACCCCTAACTTGTCACAAATTATTGAGTACTAAAATGAAATGGAGTGGAATGATTATAGAAGATAACAACAACAACAACATACCCAATGTAATCTCACAAGTGGGCTCTGGGGAGGGTAGAGTGTATGTAGACCTTACCTCTACGGGCTCTACCTCATAAAGATTGAAGATGTGGAATGAATATAGAATATTTATATAGAAATTCCAACTAGTATGAGATTGAGTCGTCGCCGTTGTATTGACATTTCAAATTGCTTTCAATAGTTAGTTTAATGTGTTTGCTATTGAGAGAACTCTCTTAGATAACCTCTAACTTGTCACAAATCATTGAGTACTGAAATGAAATGGAGTGGAACGAATATAGAAGATAACAACAACAACAACAACAACAACAACATACTCAGTGTAATTCCACAAAGGGGTGTGGGAAGGGTACAGTGTACGCTGACCTTACCCCTACCTCATAAAGATTGAGAATGTAGAATGAATATGGAATATTTATATAGAAATTCCAACTAGTTTGAGATTTAGGCGTCGTTGTATTGAGTATTGACATTTCAAATTGCTTTCCGTAGTTAGTTCATTGTGTTTGCCATCACCAACTTTTAGATGTTAACTAGAAAAGAAATGAAATATCAGATCGTAGGACTAATCTTTTCTTTAGAGTCTGGTGAGAATGTTAATAAAATGTAGTTTTGACGGAAGGGTTTCTCTCATGTGGCTGCCACCTGCCACACCTGTATTGACCTCTTGCCTTACAGTTGGATGCAGATGGAATCTGGTAATTTTGGTAATCTTTGAGTTAAATCAAAGTTCCTGATATAGCTGCCACATGTTTGACAGCCACACCAAAAAATAATCATTGAAAAATAAAGGAGGGAAAACTTAGTGTGTGAATTGATGTGAGAGTTGGGAAAGGTAGTTGTTATTTGTTGAGGTGAAATGAAGGACTTACTAGATCTGGAAATGGGCTTCTTCTTTTTTCTCAACGGAAAGACAGCGTTTGAGAAGCATTGTAGCATGTCACAACTTTTGCATCCTTTTATTCTATTTGCATCCTTTTACTAGCATTATTTCCTTTTGTATATTTGGTTTACGTCTCATGAAGTGGAGAGTACATTGACAAATCAGAAAAGAACTCCTTACTCTGATATTTTTTTCCAAGCTTGTCTTTTGTTATGGAAAATTGAGATACATTTGGATGTGGCAAATGAAGTGATTTTCTTTGAAGGGGAAACGTAATGCATTTGATTTACTCAATCTCTAATTGAATTTTCAAAACAATGCAGATAATGGGTGTAATTGCTGTGGTAAAGAGAGCATTGGTTCATGTTTCTCGGCGTCTTCAAGT
The DNA here is from genome assembly GCA_029582605.1 of Solanum gracilifrons. NCBI lineage: Eukaryota > Viridiplantae > Streptophyta > Magnoliopsida > Solanales > Solanaceae > Solanum > Solanum gracilifrons. Next base: position 13,870 of record JAJOOH010014665.1, on the reverse strand, counting down.
TCGCTTACCAGCTGAGAGATACAAAGACCAAGTTACTTCAAAAGGTGCATCCCATGAACAACCTGCGGACTATCCTCTGGATACCAAATCCTCAATACAACCTTTGCCGAGAAATGCCGTTAATCATTCTTCAGTAGCCCGTTCATTGTCATCTGATGTTGATAGAGTTCTGAATCTGGATGCTGACTCTGCTCAAAGAAAAGTAGTCTTTAGATTGCTTTGCTCTTATATCTCTGCTGGAGGTGTGATTGGTAAGGGTGCCCATATTGTCAAAGCTCTAGAGAAAGATACTGGTGCTTCTATAAAGTTTTCCACTCCAACAGTACGGTCAAAAGAGCGTGTGGCCATCATATCTTCGCTTGAAGTTCAGTGACTATCATTGCTTCCTCATTATTTAACTTCTAGTCATGCAATTTTCCATTGTGCTTCATTTATGACACTTTGACAGGTATTTACAAATGCTGTTTTCTCTAACTGTTTTGAGATCTTCTTTAGATCCGGAAGCCATTGTACTCGCCTGCACAAGTTGCCACAGATCGAGTGTTTGAAAGATCTGTAGAAGTTAGCCGTGAACATGGACACATTAAGGCTGGCTCAATAAGTGCAAGAATCTTAGTTGGGCCGCATGAAGTTAAATGCCTCCTTGATGAAAAGGGAATAGTTTCATTGGATATAGGTTCAGCGATGGGGGTTGAAGTACAGCTATTGGATGCAGAGAACGCTCCAAACTGTGCTGCAGAGAATGACAAAATAGTGCAGGTATGAGCGTAAACTACTACTTCGATCTCTATGAGTCAAACTAGTGACAGTTCTGTACTTCCTTAAATGTGTTTTGTAGCCATAATAACTAAATTTTGGTTCGCCTCTATGTTAACCAATAACAAAATTGGAAAAGAACAGTGTAAAATGTTTGACTATGGAAGAAAAAGAGCCATATACGTGATAGCTACTAGTTGAGGATAGTTTATAGGCACGTATAAAACTTTTATTGTAAGTATTATTCATCTATATTTTAAACGTATTTTTCACTTTTATTTTATTTATTTATTAGGATGATGATATGATATGAGCTTAAATGACGAAATGATATAGCCGACCCCAACTTATTTGGGATTGAGCATAGTTATTGTTGTATTGATAACTTCTCTTCAACTTCATAAAAAGGAAAAAAGTCATCTTGCTTCAATTATTGCAACATCCAGATAATCTAGCACACATCACAACTTGTCATTGTAACCATGATATTTAACACTTATCTTGCTAGATAAAGTTTAAACCTAGAGTTAAATTAAATCTTCAATGTTCTTTCTTTTAAGTGCTTCCAAAGTTCATGCATTGAAGTTCAGAAACTTGAGGTAAATTGCATTAATCCACGTTGAAATAATTCAAGGTTTCTGCATGGATCTAGTTTATTGTCTCCTGTTCTTGCATGGGAGTTCTTGTTGCTATTTGAGATAATATCACAGATCAGTAATTCCAACTACCCATAACCAGTGTCTTCAAACTTGAACTGGGAAGCTTACAGGATGCTGGTTTAACTAATTAGGTCATTTGATTACACTGCTTTCACATGCCAACTATATAAATTGCCTAACCAACTACCAAATGACCCCTACTTGTACTGTTAATATTCTTCTCATAAGGTAGTCTCTCCATTGCAAATTGGATGTCTATAGTTGATTTGCCACATGTACTAATTAAACGCAACCACCATGCCTAAATCCCAAGCTAGTTGGAGTTCACTGTGTGTTCGTGTGTGTGTGAATTCTCATGTCCATGTTGCTCCATTTAGACCAGCAGCAGTAGTAGTCCTATATTTGAATACTTAGGCTCTTGCACTATTTTTTTTTTTACATTTTCTACTGATAAACAAATCTCTAGCAAGAATAAAAGACTAGTGAACTAAACCTTGATCACAATTAATTGTTACCCGGTATATGGATTGTTTCTTCTATTATGCCCTTTAATGCAACTTTTGACTTTAAAATATTTTTTGCGCTCATTTTTGCTTTATTTGCAACTGGATGATAAAGGTGTATTTTGCAGATCATTGGCGAGCATGATAACGTGAGGAATGCCCTTATTCAACTTACTGGTAGGCTGAGGGAAATGGTCTTTTCCAGCTTGGTTTCTGAAGGAGCAGTACCTACAAACTATTCTTGTTCTTCGCGCTCCGAGAGCAGTAAACATGAATTTGGTACTAGTATGCCTTCTCAGCCGAATCACTTGTCCAGCTTTTCTTCTCTTTACCAAACGGATCACCTTGGCTTTGGACCAAATCTTGGTGGTCCTCATACATTGTTACAGGACAAGGTTTGAAAGCTGTATCCTATTTGCTTACGGGGGCTTCTTTGTCTGGAATACCTCTTGGGGATTTAATATTTGAAAGGTATTTATTTTTGCAGTTCAAGGATAGATTGAATAGCAAGATGGGCAACCCGGTCAAACAAAGCATGGGTGGCTGGAAGAGTTCTCATGGTGGACGTGAGAGTGGAAGGTTTGAGTTCTGACTGGCACACATAACTATTATTTTTTAATTTTTCTTTTAGAGGTAATGGTCAAAACACACCTAAAGTACACGTTTTTGCGAGTTCCGTACTTGAACTATCAAATATTTACTTTTCCTACCTTTCCTACTTGAACTATCGATCATTTATTAAAACACACCTCAACTGTCAGCATCATTCAGGTAGTAAGGGGAACAACTGATAGTTGAGGTGTGATCCAATAAACATTTGGTGATAGTTCCAAGTAAGGAAACTCACCCACTTGAAAGTTCATATATGAAACTCAAAAAACCGGGCTACTTTAGGCTTGGTTGCGCGTACTCTTCACTTGTGATGCCGCACCCGTGTCGGATTCTCCAAAAATACATTACTTTTGGCGACTCTGACACGCACCTGTTGACATTTTTGAAGAGTCCGAGCAACAGACTTTGGGTGGTGTTTTTGACCCTTCGCTCTTTTTTTTTTTTTATTTAATGTTGTCTTATAAGGACAGCTTGATACCTGGCAATTTTGTTTTCCACAAGCAAAAAACCTAGGAAACATGTGTTATTTCTTATTCCTCGGACGCTATATATACCTGCTTTGTGATGTTTCGTGCTTTTCATTGGCTGATCAGGATGGATGAGAATGAGACAGCAAGCAAACCCGTCGTGATAAATGTTCCAAAACAAAAATTTGGTTCTGTTTATGGCGAGGATGGTTCCAATTTGACTCGACTGAAAGAGGTAAGGTCAACACCCCCTAAAAAGAAAAGGAATAAAACAACAGAAAAAGAAAAAAAAAGGAAGAGAGGGAAACAGATGAGAGCAACAGAATGCAAAGGGGAAGGTAACAAAAGATAGGGAAGAAAACTAAGATGAATCGATGTGATTCCGAGCCCAAGGTTTTCTTTTTTAGGGTCAAAATCATGTCATTAAACTTGCATTATTATCAACACATTAAGTTTATGTTGATTGTATCTGTTTTCTATATCAGATCTCTGGAGCCACAGTTGTCCTACAAGATCCAGGTCCTGGAGAATGTGATGGAAAGGTGATCATTTCCGGTACACCTGAACAGATCCAGATGGCCCAAAGCCTTCTTCAAGCCTTCATCTTCTTGTAATCAGCGCTCCGGGACATAGACTGACCAAGAATATAGATGCTACCTTATATGTCGATAATAGTATTTCTTCGTCATTAGAAAATAGTGATGGTGCATTTGGTGACCTGTAAGTATGCATGCTCCATATATATATGTTGTCTAGCTGCTTGCTTTCGAAATTAGGCGTTAGACTTTAAAGCCTCTGTGTTGTACAACAGTTTTCGCCTTTCAGTGAAGCTTAGTAGTGCTAAACAACAAAGCACTTGATACAAACTTAGTTGAGCTAATGCGACGTGGTGTACCGTCCTTTATAGAGTCGGATTTGGAACTTAAAGTTGATGAGTTCAACATGTAAAACTATTAGCATTGAGCTCATTGCATTTATGAAATTATGGGTTTAGAACTTATACTTGTTGAAATTCTAGGGACTTTTATCACACACACACACATATATGTATATATATCACTACACATGATTTTCTGATTAACACACAAAAGAAATTTAAAAGGTCCTTCGGGATGACTCAGTTGGTTTGAAGGGTGGTTATCCACATGGATGACCCGGGACCGATCCCTCCTCAATGTCTTCTGAGTCGAGCCTGTCGCATAGGGCTTGCCTAGTGCATGCCCTGTGTGCGCGCACAAAGTGCTCATCCGAAGGGTAAGAGGTTGTGGCAGAGGTTGTATCGGCTGCATGTTATCCTTGGGTTTCCAAAAAAATAAAAAAATTAAAGGAAAGATCATAAGAACTTATATTATTTATATATATAGTAGATTTAACAATTTCTGTTTCTACAATATGATTACTACGTTAAACTACTACATAATACTAATAATATCTTATTTCACCAACACTTTCTACAATATGATCATCACTACATGAAATGTCACTAATGTACACTACTACCACAAACTCTATAGAATTTCACTTCCCAATAATGTATGATGGTTCTTCCTTCTAATGACCGGCGTATCTATGATTCTTTCCTCTCGGATGAAGCAGAAAGCATTGATCCGTAGAACCTATAGCATTTTGGAGATTTGATTTACTACCATAGCTTCTTGTGGCCTTCCCAATAATGTTAGAACTGTAGCACAAATATGCCTTGATGATAAACCAGCTTCTTCAATTTGATCAACTGGTGAACCATGATCAATGTATCTATCTGGAAGTAACATTGACCTCAACTGCAAAATTCAAGATTTAAAATTAAAAATAGTGAGAAAAAAAAAAGGAAATAAATAAATCCAATTGAAAGAAAAGATTCATGAATTTATAATATTTGAACATGTTTGGTATGACGGAAGTCATTTTCCATAGACCTAGAAAATGTTTTTTACGATTTCATTTGATGTGTCTTAATTACTTTCCTGTTCAATCTGTTTAATAAGAGAATGTCATGTTTAATATTTGGCAGCTCCTTAACTCCAACAACCTACGTGACATGTAGTGTTAGTCAAAGAAAGTAGAAAAGAAGCTAAGAGTTAAGATAATCGTAAGAAAAATGACGTGTGCATGTAAAGCAAGGGAAGTCATTTTCTTTCTAACAAAATATTTTCAGATAACCAAATATGACTAGAAAACTACGTTGTTTGGACTCTTCAAAAACGTTGTTAGGTGCTTGTTGGATCCTCCAGAAGTAGTACATTTTTGGAGGATCTGCCACGAGGGCAACAACAATTTGGAGAGTTCGCACAACAACAACAATAACATACCCAATGTTACCCTTACCTCGTGGAGGTAGAGAGGATGTTTCTGAAAGACCCTCAGTTGGAGAGTCCGCACAACATAGCTAAACAAATATTTTCTTGAAAAATGACTTTTGTCGTATCAAACACAGATTCGTTAGTGATTTTTACCTTAAGGGGTCCATCCAAAATGCTGTTTAGGCTTAAGAAATGAGACACATGTGAGCCAAATCCTCCAATTGATCCTTCTTCAACAGTGATCAAGATTTCATGTTCTTTGGCTAATCTCTTAATAAGATCAGCATCCAATGGTTTGCAGAACCTAGCATCAGCTACTGTTACTCTTACATCATGGGAGTTTAGGATGTCTGCAGCTCCCAAACATTGTTGTACTATCGAACCATATCCCAAAATGGCAACTCTTTCACCTTCTCTCAGTATTCTTCCCTTACCAACCTGTCGATATTACAACATAGATAAAAAAGGCGATGTAATTTAGAGCCCGTTTTGATTAGCTGATAAAAACATCAAGTGTTCAAACACAGTACTTTTAAGTGCTGAAACTAGAGGTGAATTGGTAATGATTTTGTACCTCAATTGGTATGCCCTTATTGTTAAGAGGAAGAACTGCACCAATTCCATTTCCTCTAGGAAATCTGAAACAACTAGGCCTATCATCAATAGCTGCTGCTGTTGCAACCATATGCATTAGCTCTGCTTCGTCCGATGGAGCCATGACTACCATATTTGGCAAACAAGCCATGTATGTCACATCAAATGCTCCACAATGTGTTGGACCGTCTGCACCAACCAAACCAGCTCGGTCCATTGCAAACCGGACAGGTAACTTCTGAAGATCCACGTCGTGCACCACCTTTTTTTACAAATATGCAATGTCAGTGCAACAATCCGTAAATGCAAGACTTATATTGTTGAGTACCATTCATTTAATACTATATTGTATTGTATTGTATTGTGTTGTTAGTTACCTGATCGTAGCCTCGTTGTAAGAATGAGGAGTAGATAGCACAAAATGGTTTTAGACCTTCTGTAGCTAAGCCAGCTGCAAAAGTAACTGCATGTTGCTCAGCAATGCCAACGTCAAAACAACGTTCTGGAAATTGTTTTTGGAAATAATTGAGGCCGGTTCCACCACCCATTGCAGCATGGATAGCTACAATCTTGTTATCATTTTCGGCTTCTTTGATCAGTGATTCAGCAAAGTATTGAGTATATGACAACGTAGGCGACTTTGCCTTAAATTGCTTTCCTGTTTTCGGATCAAACTGTGCCACCCCTGAACATCACAAACGAAAAATCTCACTTTTTCAAAATTTTATTACAAGTAGTAATCTTCTTATTTCCAATTGCCATACCGTGCATTTTATCGTCTGCTGCTTCTGCAGGAAGATAGCCTTTTCCTTTCTCTGTTACAATGTGAATTAGAACTGGTCCTGGTGCTGGCATAGCTTTTACCTTCTTTAGAATAGTGATCAAGTCTTCGATATTGTGTCCGTCTACTGGACCGATGTAATATAATCCTAGCTCCTCAAAAAGTGTGGAACCAGAAGCACTAAGCATTCCCCTTGCATATTCATCTACTTTAGCTGCAACTTCATGTGTTTGAGGTCCAATTTGCTTTGTTATACTCTAGAAAACACATTAAAAAGAAGTACTTTTAACACCTTTGCTTAATTTCAATCCTCGAATACAACGAAAAAAATGAACCAGATATACCTTTGCAGCTTCGCGGAGTTGTCTAAACTTACGACTAGCTTGGATTTTGCTTAAGGCACTACTGAGGGCTCCTACTGGAGTTGCAGGGCCATCTAAGGTTGCGGTTGGTAAAGAAACTTGTTTATTATCATTCAATATGACTATAAGATTCGAGTCGAGGAATCCTGCATTATTCATGGCCTCATATGCCTGTCCTGCAGTCATGGCTCCGTCTCCGATTACAGAAATGACATGGTTGTTGTTCCCTAAAAGATCTCGAGCAACCGCCATGCCTGCAACACATCATTTAACTTAGAGAAACTCCAAATTATGTACTTAGGATTCATCAACGGACCTCTGAACTCAAAAAGGGGTTCAATGTGAAGAGTAAATCTCACATTGGAACGTGATGGGAAAGTTAGGAGCCATACAAGGCAAATCAAGAACTGAACTGTAACTTCACCTTTAATGCTAAAAACGGCTGACAAAACCGCGAGACCCCAAAAGTCAGGCCAGAGCGGACAATACTTTGACAGTTGAACTTGTACCGTTATACAACAACAACATTTCCAATATAATCCCACAAGTGAGGTCTTGGGAGGGTGATGTGTACGCAGCCTTACCCCTACCTTGTGAAGGTAGAGAGGTTGTTTCCAATAGACCCTCGACTCGAGCAAGCATATCAAAAATCAAGTATGTAAAGCAAATAAAGCAGCGAAGAAGTCATGGACTGAAAATATTACCAAGACCAGCAGAGATGCTTGTTGAACTATGCCCAGCACCAAATGCATCATAAGCACTTTCATCTCTTTTAGGAAAAGGTGCTAGCCCTGAAGTCTTTCTCATTGTATGCATTTTAGACCTCCTTCCTGTCAAGATTTTGTGTGCATATGCCTGCAATTTTTTTTTTGTCAATTTCCACTATATATATAAAAGAGTGAAGGGACAAAAACAAATCTAAACTATTCCGTTTTTTCAAGTTTCATACCTAAACTATAGGTGTGCGAGTTTTCTATCTGAACTATCAGTTGCTCCTTTTCCTACCTGAACGATGGTGATATTTCAGGCAAGAAAAGTGAACAATTGAAAGTTGGATGTGTTTCGATAAACATATGGCGATAGACCAGGTAGGAAACTCGAATACCTGATAGTTCAGGTATAGAGGTAAAAAAAACCAGGATACTTCAGGTGTATTTTGACCATTAACTCCGTATAAAACTATCTATTCTTCAATGAAAATAAAGAAGAACAAAGATTTATTCACCTGATGACCAACATCCCATATAATTTTATCCTCAGGAGTATCAAAAACATGATGCAAAGCAACAGTTAAATCCACAACACCTAAACTTGAACTCAAATGACCTCCGGTTTTCGCCACTGAATACACAATCTCTGCTCTTACTTCTGCAGCTAACTGTTCAAGATCCTGTTTTTTATTCGAAAAAAAAATGCATATGGATTAAATAATCCAAAAATGGCTTAATTTTTTTAATTGTTTGATTAGGAATTTACCATTTTTGATAGATTCTTCATATGTTTTGGATAATTGACTGTATCCAAAAATGGTGTAGGTGGTTTTTCCCCTGAAAAATCAATCTGCAAACCAACTTTTTCTTCCTTTCTTACCATCTTCCCATTGATTTCATCTGAGCCATTCACAGAAGCTTTTACAAGAAACTGAAACAAAAACATCTAGATTAGTCGAGCTAGTGCATTTCAGATATCAGATGATTATACCAAAAAAGCTACAAAAGGTCATAACTTTACATTTTTATACATTCTACGTATCTTTAATGTAACACCACAAGACTCAAAAGCCTATTTTTACTTTTCTTAAACTCCGTATCCAATCAATCAGACAAACAAATTAAAAACGGAAGAGTCATAACTTCACTGAAGCTTTTACAAGTCTACGTATCTTTAATGTAACATCACAAGACTCAAAAGCCTATTTTGATTTTTCTTAAACTCCTTATCCAATCAATCAGACAAACAAATTAAAACGGAAGAGTCATAACTTCACTGAAGCTTTTACAAGAAAGTGAAAAAAGCAAATTTCAAGAGCTCAAGATACTAGATGATTATACCCAAAAAAACTACAAAAGATCATAACTTTACATTTTTGTACATTCTACGTATCTTTAATGTAACACCACAAGCCTCAAAAGCCTATTTTTACTTTTCTTAAACTCCGTATCCAATACAAACAAATTAAAACGGAAGAGTCATAACTTCACTGAAGCTTTTACAAGAAACTGACAAAAAGCAAATTTCAAGAGCTCAAGATATTATACCAAAAGAAACAACAAAAGATTATAACTTTACATAAGCATTTATAAGAAACTGAAAAAAACAAGAATATATCAGTGCATTCCAGATACCAGATATCATATTACATCATAAAAGCTAAAAAAGATCACAACTTTACAAAAACTTCTACAAAATTTTGTGGGGCTAAGAAAATTATATCAGAAATCCACAAAAGATCAAAACTTTACACGAAAAAAACACAAATTTTTTCAAGAAAATCAAATGGGGTATCTTATTTACTCACTGTTTTTCTTGTAAAGTTGTAAAATCTTGGAGTTGTCAAGTATGGAGAACTTGGCTGCTGGCTAATTCTAAATACAGGACCTGAAGAAACTGCCATTTTTGTATGAAATATTTTACTCAGAGAGAAAATGAACAAGTCTTAAAAAAGTTTAATTATTTTTAGACACAAGAAGAGAAAGGGGGACACAATTTATAGTTACAAGCAAGAAAGAGAAGCAACTTCCTTAAATATAAAAATAGAAAAAATATCAATTCCCAAAATGATATATATTGTCTATATTCTCAACATGGTAATTTAATCATTTTTTTACCTTACTAGGCACTCCCATTTTTTTGGTATCTCGAATCCATAAGCTTTAAATCGAAGGTGAAATACTTATCATCCTAGTAATTTTTATTTCAATTTTAGAATAAATTTAAATAGAGTGCCAAATGAGAAGGTTGACCTGAATTTGGATGGTCAACATAAATTCATGTAATAAATTTGTGAGTTATTATTTTGTTCAAAAATGATTTTGACTGATATAAGTTAAAATATGTATCAAATTCAATCCAAACAAGTCTTATATCAATTATAGAATAGATTTAAGTAGAGTATCAATTGGGGGAAGGTTGGCCTGAATTTGGACGGTCAGAATAGATTAAGGTAATTTATTCATTTTTTTACCTTACTAGGAACTACCATTTTTTTATTTGTTATTTTTTATATCTAGAATCCATAATTTTAAAATCAAAGATGAAATACTTACCATGCGAGTAATTTTTATGTCAGCTTTAGAATAAATTTAAATAGAGTGCCAAATGGGAAGTTTGACAACAAAAATTCAGGTAATAAATATGTGAGTTATTATTTTGTCCAAAAATAATTTTGACTGATATAAGTTAAAATATGTATCAAATTCAATCCAAACAAGTCTTATATCAATTATAGAATAGATTTAAGTAGAGTATCTTGGGGGAAGGTCCTGAATTTGGACGGGTCAGAATAAATTAAGGTAATAAAAGTGCGAATTGTAATTCTATCCAAAATATATTTTGATTGAAATAGACTAAAATATAGATGATAACATAACTTGTCAATTCTTACGAAGTTTCAATTATTTTTTTATTTTTTTTATATTTTAAAGTAACTAATGATTTTTTTAAAATTATGACTATATATAACATATGAAATTGGCAGGTTGACCTAAATTTGAGAGTAAAATAAGATTGAGGTAATAAATATGTGGATTATTGGGGTGTTCATAAATTATTTGAACTGAATGAGCTAATATGTGTACCATAATTTGATTCATCAATTCTATTTGTTCTTTTATATTTTATAGTACCTAATGAAACTATTCTTTTATTATTATGATTATGTATGATATATCAAATTTAAAAAATGTCTCTTTAATTATTTTGTTTGCAGGATCTATCTCGTATGGATCGATTTGGATTATATGCAAGTCCAATTTTTTATGTGCTGAAATTAGTTAGGCTGAACTAATAAATGACCAGGCCAAACTTATTCAGATTGAGAGAGTTATTTTTTCATGGACTAATTTTGTTACACTGATGAATTTAAAATTGAAGTTTATGAATTCTGGCAAGCAATTAGTAGATTTTTTTAATTAAGTTTATGTGAACTTATAATTAAGCCCCTAAATCAATAAAAACTTATTTACATTTGATATTTACGTGAATCATATGTATACTAATTGACTATGGTGAAACAATAAAAGCGCAAGTTAAGACATGTGTTATATATTTAATAAATTGATGTAAATAAATGTTAATATCAAGTGCGATCAGTTTTGAATTTATATTATATACACTAAATTTAAATAATTATCTATACGTATCAATATTGTTTAACCATATTATCAAAGACAAATGAAGTGCTTAATTAGTTGCGAGTTTATTAGAATTCACTTAGTTTACCTCATATACTTTTTATGTATGTTAAAAATAAAAATTTGCTAAATAAATTTCAAACTCAATAATCAAATGATCTATAATAGAATTCCGAACTTCCATAATATTCAAATCTTAGATCTACCACAATATATTACTATAACATACTACGTATTCTAATATTTATCAAGTTATTAAATTATTTATTAGAGTATAAACAAAGTTTACAGTATCAAGGTTTGAACTTAAACTCATTTGTGACTTTTTCCACTCTGGACAATATTTTAGTGTCGTTATTGGGATTACTAAAAATGGAATCAGCGTAAACATTGTTTGTTATTTCGATCGGATCATTTTACTTGTCGTCCTTACTAAAAATAGATAATTTATAATACTAATTGTTATTTTAAAAAAATTAAAATATAATTGAGTATATTTTTATTTTTTTTAATGATCGTGGTGTTCCGGCTAGCTTATTTGTACCTCGACTAATTCTACAAGATACATATTATTTCTCACCAGCAACAAATATCAAGTTATCATTTTAACCCTTAAGTATGTTCAAAATGGAGGAAAGTATTTTTCATGGAAAGATTATTTTAGGAAAATAAGTAATTTCTTACTCTTTTTAAAAAAAAATTGGTACTCAAATAGAAATTCTAAAAATATTTATATATGTCTAATAAAAAATAATGAGAATGAGTTGGGGTTGAGTGATGGGTATTGTGATGAGTTGTAGCAATCCCATTTCAATTTTTATTTTTTAGTAAGTTTATTTATTTATTTTATTTTATTTTGCTTTATAAATTTAAAATTGATCCTACCAACTCAAACTAGATAATGGCAATGTAATGAGCACAAATGCTTTCATGAATCATCACTACTTTTCTTAATGGTATGATTTTTATATTTAAAATGAAATTTAAGATGTTAATTTGAAATACGTATTTGTTATATTAATCTTAACAAATTTTGTTATAATAATGTATTAATGGTATGATCTATAAACTTCATTTTGTATTCTAATTGTATTTTTAAATGCATTTTAACCCTTAAAATTTTGAATTTACCTCGAATATATTTATTAATTTCATTTTTTTTCCCTCTAACTGTAGTTCATTGTCTACTAACAAAGACGAAGGTAGATATTATTAAGGGGTTCAATTTAAATAACAATGTAAATCAAATAGGATAACAATTAATCTTGTTATTATCACATATAAACATGTGAATTATGATCTGTAAAGATAAATTAAAATTTTCTATTTTAATATTATTTTAATTTTAAATCATAGATCCAAATTTTAGGTGTGATCTTCTAGATTTTTTCAAAAAAAAAAATCCTTTACGTGTTTCCAATATCTTATATGTTACGTTTGCATGTATAATAATAATAATAATAATAATAAGGTTGCATGTATAATAATAATAATAATAATAATAATAATAATAATAATAATAACTTTATATGTGAGCTACTTAATTTGGTCTTTTATATTTCATTATTTGGTTTGGCTGGAATTTGTAATATTATAACAGATATGGTGGAATGAATATGATTTGTTCATCTTTAATCAGAAATTTTTGATAGAGAGAAAATCTAAATAAGGAGCGTTTTTGCTTTTAATAAATCATATATGACATGAATTTGAATTAAATGAGATTCTAATACGAATATTGAAAGAAATTATGTTTTAGAAAAAAAGACAGTCTTGTTGTTCATATGATAGGATATGTAAGGGAATCATCCAAATTTCTATTCCACTTTGTAATTTTGATGCCATATTTAAATCCTTGTAGATCTTGACAGAAAGAAAAAAAAAGAGAGGAAAGAAAGAGGAATAATAAAAAAAATGAAAAACTTAAAGTAGGACTCGATCCTTATCTATTAGAGCAGGTTGTCTACATTATACCCTTTGAGATAGAGTGATTTTGTGTTGAACGCGAAGTATTTTGTATACAAACTTATATTTTTATTTTCAGAGAAGTGATAATAAAGCATATATTACTTTTCCTATTCATGATTAGAAGTTTCAAGGTCTAAATATTTTTCCACCTTAAAGGGAAAATAAACTTTTTTTTAGCTCGATATCTAATATCTATATTAGAGCTCGACAAAATTTGAGTTTTTCTTATAAATTTTTACATTACAGAATAAATCACTCTCAAACAAAGATAACTTCGTATAGACACAAGAACTTAAGCTAACGAGCTGATAATTAAACATGTTAAATGACATAAGACAATTGTGAAATAAATAATGATACTTTTTCCTTTACCACATATATTTAATAAATAATAAGCATTCTATTTGGGGGGAGGGGAGGGGGGGGGGGGGGAGTCAAGAAATATAAAAAGGCAATTTTCTATCATAGTACACTATCCAAAAAGAAAGAAAAATTAAAAAATAGTTGTCTTGGACT